>NQII01001306.1:312888-447404 GCA_002778355.1 Clitarchus hookeri
TATATATATATATTCGCAGAAGACTTTGAAGAAATACATCAAGAACTGCAAGGATTCGGCTTTTGAGAGCCAACAAGTGTTGCCATCAATAAATCTTGCTGAATAGGTGGGTACTGATTCGTCAGGCGATTATGACCAGACCGTTAACGTTAATGACTTAATGAGGGACCTACGAGGCGCGGTAGAGCTGTGGAATGGTGAGGGGGATGACCTATGATATGTTATTGTTGGAGGGGTGGATGGGTATAGAGTCGGGTGGTGGATTGGTGGCTTGCGTGGATGATTATGGTGGGTGGGCTATGGTTAGTAAATGGCGATGGAAGTGAAGCGAGGAGGTGTGTGATGGCCTGGGACATGGGTGCGAGTGGGAAGTATGTGTGTTTTGTAAAGTCAGTAATTCGCTTTGCGGGTCTAAAGATTGGTCAGGTCTATTATTATCTATAATTATAGAGGTGAGGGTTCAGTCGGCTGCTGATTGTCGTACTAGGTAGTGGCTGTGCTCTGCTATCTTTATCAGAATGGAACCCTAAGTGTNCCCCCCTAACCAACCACCCACCTCCTCAACACAATCCACACAGTCACAAAAATTCGAAAATAATAGCAAAAATTAGAAAAAATAATTCTAAAAATAGAAGAACATATCACGTTGACCTAAAACTCATCCCACCACACTTGCCTTACCAACCTCTCCACCCCCTTTTTTTAGCAATTATTGTACAATTGAAAAAACTCGCAAAAGTAATTCTTCAATTCAAGGAACATATAATGCTACCGCGCACTCTACCCTAACCCTCCCCCAACAAACAAACCCAATTATCACCGCAATCAGCACCGCAATCATTACGGCATACACAGCAATCAGCACCGCACACACCACAATTAGGGGTTATTTAGGGGTCATTACGTGTCATTAAGCCGTCATTCGCGGAGCAGGAGGGGTCATTTAAGGATCATTTGTGGAACACGAGGAGTTATAAGGGGTCATTTGTGGAGTATAGGCGTAATTTAAAGGTCATTTGCGGAGCCGAAGGGGTCACTTGCGGAGCAGGATGGGCCATTTTCGGAGCAGGAGGGGTCATTTAGGGATTATTTAGCTTTCAATATGTGTCATTTAGTGGATCTTAGAGGCCAGTTAGGGATCAGTCTTGTGAGCAGTCGGTCAGGAAGTAGTCAGATGTCTGCTTGTAGTGTGACCATGAGTTCAAGATGAGCTTAGAACATATCTTGAAGAAACTGTTGACCATATAAATGCCTGGTAATGTAATCAAGCAACTACATAAATTATGTGGTTTAATGNCCGAAGGGGTCACTTGCGGAGCAGGATGGGGCATTTTCGGAGCAGGAGGGGACATTTAGGGATTATTTAGCTTTCAATATGTGTCATTTAGTGGTTCTTAGAGGCCAGTTAGGGATCAGTCTTGTGAGGAGTCGGTCAGGAAGTAGTCAGTTGTCTGCTTGTAGTGTGACCATGAGTTCAAGATGAGCTTAGAACTTATCTTGAAGAAACTGTTGACCATATAAATGCCTGGTAATGTAATCAAGCAACTACATAAATTATGTGGTTTAATGGAGACACAAAAATGCTTAAATCTCACTGATGAAATATGTTATTATATATATAGTGCAATAACTAGGCCAAGAAGTTACACATGTTGCTACTATGGAAAGTAATATGGTTTTTCTCGTGAAGATGGCGCAAACCAATGATTGTACGAAGTATAGTGTATAGTTTACCTCTAGGAATTGATACCTGCCAAATGCTGAAGTTTGGAAGTAGGTATTGATTCTGCTCTGCGGCATGAGGCGCCAGCACTTGATGCTAGCCCTCAGTGATAGGGCGTATAAATACGTCGACACTGTTGTCTCTAGGTCCAATTTACTAATAACATACACTTTATTTGTGAGTTCACATAATCGAGTTTTATTGTTGCTTGAACAGGTTAACTGGTACATGAACTCNTTGTTGTGAGAGGGTGGATTGTTGTGAGAGGGTGGATTGTTGTGAGAGGGTGGATTGTTGTGAGAGGGTGGATTATTGTGAGAGGGTGGATTGTTGTGAGAGGGTGGGTGGTTGGTTAGGATGGTGGGGTAAGCAAGGGGTAAGGTAGTACAACGTTATACGTACTTAGAATTTTTTGAGTTTTTTTTATTTCTAATAATTTTTTTATAATAATTTCTTGGTGTGGGATGGGAAGGTAGTGGTGTTAGAGCGGTGGGTAGGGTAGTGTAACGTTTTTACATGGAATGGACTGGGTCCTCTGGTCCAACTGAACTATCATTGACTGGAAAGGGTTATGTTCAGCTACTTGGAGACCACTTGCAAATCACCGGCGTTGCTGCTTCATATTCAAGTGGAGTAAAGTTGGAAGCGAAAAGCGATCTGCATGCTATACACTGAATCACTAGCACCGATTTGTACCCTTTACAAATTTCAGTCAAAAAATTTGATTTCAATGTTGAGAAATTTATGTTATTTTATTGATTTCAATAACTATTTTCAGCAATACCATTGTAACCTGTATGAGAGAGCGCAGTGTATTAAGGTTTGCAGACACTGAAATTATCCAAATTATAACGTTGAATGGGGAGTGTTTGTTGCGAATACGGGGGAACCCTTCGGCAATGGCGATCCGGACAGTTCCAGGAGCCTGGCTTTGTCACGTGACCCGAATAAGCGGATTACATCGTCATCCCCTTAGCGATAGCCCAGTTGCATTTCAAGAGCAATCCACGGCAAGCACTATAAACATTGCCTTTATTGCCACTTGCAGGTTTTCAGTGGCCTCAGAGAAGCGACCGAGTACACTTAATTAAAGAGCCTGAAACGAATTTCGCTTGTTTGTAATTTAATAAAGGCAGACCCCTTCCAAAAACTTTCCGATAACTGGAAGTGGGTAGGTGCCACTTCAAGAGTAAACTCTAATCGCTAGACATCCATGAACGTAACGCTGCTGACATAAAGTAATTTTTTACGAGGTTGTGAACTTCTGGACAGCGCATAATTTTGTCGGGCTAGTTTCACTCGATTAAACATGATATCTCATCATAGTCAACTGTACGCCTCAACATCCTATTGCCTTTAACACTTACGGTTGTAAATGGCAGACATTCACACAAATTACTTCTAACACACTATCATGACTCAAAAGCTGTTAAAAGAAACATGTATCCAGAAAGTATTGAGAATTTTTCAAGTTATCGAACAAATCTTAGTAAGGGTTTGTATATTGCAGACTTGTATGTCTACAAAATGTAAATTAAATACGTTATACATATAAATTGTTACCAGTAAACAGAAATAGGACATAGTATCTGTGCCTTTTAAATTACGTAAGTGTGAAAATTTTGTATCTGCGTCTTCTCTAGCCATTTGTAAAAATTTGCTAACAGATAAGAACTGTAATTTTTCCTGTAATTTTTTAAAAACTAAGATATCCCGTGTCCATGACGAGATGATGCACATTTGCTCCTACTAATTAAATTCTGTTTAACTTTCGCCTGCTTTATCCATATTTGCTGTTTTTTTATTTTCAATTTAACGCTTTACTATTTACTGAAATAATGTTTGTAAAAATTAATTACTCCACAACTTTATTTCTGTGTAGTTTTTGAACGCCACCGTGAGAGGGGTAACATAAAAATTTCTTTGCAGCAAATGAATAAATTTTTCTCGCGTAGTAAATAATAACTAAACACACCATTATACAAAATAAGCTTGAAAAAAATTCATAATTTTTCTTGTAACGATATTATATAAAAAAAAAATTTTTTACTATGTTTTTACTGTGTAACAATATTTTCTGCGTCCACCATTTAACATTATTGGTGCCAAATTTATGAATTAAATGCCTCCATTTACCTCGTGATCATTTGCTTTACAAATTAATTACGGGTTTATGGGCAAAATGCACGGATGAAGGGTTTCCTATAAAAGGTTAAATAAGTGTAGAAATAGCTAATACGGGATGTCAGCTGACACATGACCTTTACATGAACGAGAAGCAACTGGCCGTNGTGGATTGTTGTGAGAGGGTGGGTGGTTGGTTAGGATGGTGGGGTAAGCAAGGGGTAAGGTAGTACAACGTTATATGTTCTTAGAATTTTTTGAGTTTTTTTTATTTCTAATAATTTCTTATAATAATTTCTTGGTGTGGGATAGGAAGGTAATGGTGTTAGAGCGGTGGGTAGGGTAGGGTAACGTTTTTACATGGAATGGACTGGGTCCTCTGGTTCAACTGAACCGATCATTGACTGGAAAGGGTTATGTTCAGCTACTTGGAGACCACTTGCAAATCACCGGCGTTGCTGCTTCATATTCAAGTGGAGTAAAGTTGGAAGCGATAAGCGAGCTGCATGCTATACACTGAATCACAAGCACCGATTTGTACCCTTTACAAATTTAAACCAAAAAATTTGATTTCAATGTTGAGAAATTTCTGCTATTCTATTGATTTCAATAACTATTTTCAGCAATACCATTGTAACCTGTATGAGAGAGTGCAGTGTATTAAGGTTTGCAGACACTGAAATTATCCAAATTATAACGTTGAATGGGGAGTGTTTGTTGCTAATACGGGGGAACCCTTCGGCAATGGCGATCCGGGCAGACAGTTCCAGCGGAGCCTGGCTTTGTCACGCGACCCGAATAAGCGGATTACATCGTCATCCCCTTAGCGATAACCCAGTTGCATTTCAAGAGCAATCCACGGCAAGCACTATAAACATTGCCTTTATTGCCGCTTGCAGGTTTTCAGTAGCCTCAGAGAAGCGACCGAGTACACTTAATTAAAGAGCCCGAAACGAATTTCGCTTGTTTGTAATTTAATAAAGGCAGACCCCTTCCAAAAACTTTCCGATAACTGGGAGTGGGTAGGTGCCACTTCAAGAGTAAACTCTAATCTCCAGACATCCATGAACGTAACGCTGCTGACATAAAGTAATTTTTTACGAGGTTGTGAACTTCTGGACAGCGCGTAATTTTGTCGGGCTAGTTTCACTCGATTAAACATGATATCTCATCATAGTCAACTGTACGCATCAATATCCTATTGCCTTTAACACTTACGGTTGTAAATGGCAGACATTCACACAAATTACTTCTAACACACTATCATAACTCAAAAGCTGTTAAAAGAAACATGTATCCAGAAAGTGTTGAGAATTTTTCAAGTTATCGAACAAATCTTAGTAAGGGTTTGTATATTGCAGACTTGTATGTCTACAAAATGTAAATTAAATACGTTATACATATAAATTGTTACCAGTAAACAGAAAAAGGACATAGTATCTGTGCCTTTTAAATAACATAAGTGTGAAAATTTTGTATCTGCGTCTTCTCTAGCAATTTGTAAAAATTTGCTAACAGATAAGAACTGTAATTTTTCCTGTATTTTTTTAAAAACTTAGATATCCCGTGTCCTTGACGAGATGATGCACATTTGCTCCTACTAATAGAATTCTGTTTAACTTTCGCCTGCTTTATCCATATTTGCTGTTTTTTTCTTTTCAATTTAACGCTTTACTATTTACTTAAATAATGTTTGTAAAAATTAATTACTCCACAACTTTATTTCTGTGTAGTTTTTGAACGCCACCGTGAGAGGGGTAACATAAAAATTTCTTTGCAGCAAATGAATAAATTTTTCTCGCGTAGTAAATAATAACTAAACACACCATTATACAAAATAAGCTTGAAAAAAATTCTTAATTTTTCTTGTAACGATATTATATAAAAAAATAATTTTAAACTATGTTTTTACTGTGTAACAATATTTTCTGCGTCCACCATTTAACATTATTGGTGCCAAATTTATGAATTAAATGCCTCCATTTACCTCATTTCCTATAAAAGGTGAAATAAGTGTAGAAATAGCTAATACGGGATGTCAGCTGACACATGACCTTTACATGAACGAGAAGCAACTGGCCGTNAAATAAGTGTAGAAATAGCTAATACGGGATGTCAGCTGACACATGACCTTTACATGAACGAGAAGCAACTGGCCGTTGGAATTTGGACCACAGTTGACATCGTTGAAGAGCGACGGAGGGAGTCTGCCGTGTTTGCACTGATCGCCCAGAGGTCCCAGGATTATCTCACGGGAGCGGAAAGGAAGAGAAGAAAGAAGAGAGCAGTAGCTGAGAGAAGAACTGAAGATGCAGCGATGGGGTTGTTTGCTGGACAAACACAACGTCCGCGAACCTGCGAAAGCGGTGGTCGAGCTAGGAAAGGGGGTTTATCTGGTTGGCAGGAGGGGCGAGAGAGGAAGCAGGGTGTCAATATTGCCCCTTGCCCTTTGCCCTCGCGGGCACATTATTGCTACTACCCCCACCACCACACCTACCTCCAAAAGACGGGACACACACACACGAACACGAACACGAACACACGGCACATCGACAGACGGACTCTCTCTTCGCGGGCGAGCAGTCTCTGCAAACAGATGCCACTTATGTGGGTCTGTTTGGTTTGCGGAGGGGGAGTTAGAAAGTAGGAGCATTCGGCATCGCTTGACTGTTAGAAATCTCAGATTCGGAGGAACATCCTTGGCTCAGGGAAGCCGCCACAGGAAACACGTGGCCTCTGAGACAGAAGGAGCTCGACTACTGGAGCAGAGGTACTCTACACNAAGGAGCTCGACTACTGGAGCAGAGGTACTCTACACACTTCTCTGCGACCACGGCACGTCCCACACAATCTCAGCCCATCCTTCCCACCGAAATGTACAACACATTTCGGTGGCGGACTTCTGCGATTAGGTCGAACACAGATGTAAGATTCCGCTGTTTATTAACGGTTTAATAAATAAACACTTTACAAAGTCCAAATTATTGGTTTTCTTCTATCATGTCACCTCATAACAATTCGTTACAATAAAAAAAGTGATACCATTCAAATTTTAATATTTTTCTGTAATGTAGTTATTTAGATAAAAAAAATTGTTGTTTTATTTTGATTAATAAAATTAGTTTTTTAAGAAACCAATCAATATGTTTATAAGATAACGACAACGCTTCAGCATACAAACTGTATATTGTTAACAGATAACTATTCAGTCACCAGCTTAATTTCTTATCCGTTCAATACTATGACCGGGACAGCATGTTATTAAGGATTGTTGCCCTACCAATCCCAATACACGGTCGACTGTAGTACGTTTTACTCACAACATAATTATGATGACTGCGCCACGCAGACACAAGGAGAATAGGTGGCTCGGGGGCGACACGAACCGGTAGGTAGTCCGCTGTCTTCCTCTGGTCGGCACTCGAAATGCCACCTTTTTTCAGTGCGTTCTCCTTTTGTAACCTCGTCGTGGTCTCGATTCTGTCACTGGGGTAGACGTATTTTGCTGATGTGCTGCGGCCGCGTTATCCTCGTGGGTCACAGCCCATAGTCCTGCGGAAGACCCGATCATTGATGTTCTCTTGCCAAATGTTGGCATACTGTCTTGTCTAGGCCAAAGAGTAATTAATATTACAGAGGTAAAACAGTTGATTTTAATGCGAACTCCATTCGCACACTCCAGCAAATTGGCGTCACTGCCTAGCAGCATGTTGGAACGCCATTCGTCAGTCAGTGCTGGTAACCTACTCGCCAGCCGGTAGCCCAACCAATAGGGAAATTTTCGCAGCATGCAGTAGATTATCACATACACAAGGACCGCGTTCAGATCGTTGCGCAGCCAATCAGAGAATGGCTACGCTTACATAAAAAAAACCGCCCCGCCATTTCGTTACTCTTTACTTATCTTCTGTGTCTAGGCCGTAGGGAATATGGCGAATAAATTATCCCATGTGGCAAATAAAGTCGGCAGTCTGATGTTAAGATACTGATTCTTTTATATGTAATATAAAAACTGTATGGTTTTTTTTGGATATGAAGAAAATAATAAATGAATTTGGTACTATTGATTGTACCAATGATAATATATTTATACAAAATACCTGAAAATAATAAAATGTAATCAAAAATTAAAAATTAAAGTGGAAAAATAGTGACTAAGTTCACTGGATTATGATCAAAGCTGTATAATATTAATGTTGACAACAAAACGTATACAAATCCAAAGGAGTTAAAAATTTCTTGTTAACAAGAATTTACCTATATAAATAATGAGCTTACTTTCCTTTACATGGGCGCAAATTATTTTTTATGAAATTTTTAAAAGCTTAGATAGTATGTGGGCCTTGTTACCAAGTTGAAAGCAATACCATCAACTTGTAACAAGTGTAACAGCACCAAGAAAACTACATATACACATGTGCCTTACCTAGAACTCGAAACTACAAAACCTCGAAAAAAAAATCTAGAATGTAACCAACTCCATCACGGGGGTAGGAATCGGAGCATAAACTACGAATATAATAACTATAATGCTTAGCAAGATAGGGTTCACTAACTCGAAATATGAACACTGCCATCATTTCTAAAATAAGAACGCGAAGCACTTAAAATACGTTAGTTTATATGGTCTCACATAGTGCAACACATGTGTAGAATTTAGTGGAAATCGGTTGATTGTTCCCCAAGATAAGACAAAAACTTTATTTTCTTAATCGGTGCTGTATTACAAAATTGCCTACAAATATGCTCTCTATAGGATGCTTAAAATCGATACCCTCAGCATAAAGAGGTGCTTGGATTTGGTTACGTCGTTAAATAAATATGCCACACTTAACAAAATATTTATTTATATAGCCGCAATTTCGAAAATCATTGTCTCATCCCACTTAAATCTTGTAACTTCAATTGAAAATATTCAAAACTGAAGGACAAAAATTTTATGTACTATCACATTCGATGATTGCCGTAGATACTGCCAGTATATAAAGTTAAGTTAAAATAGGTTACATGGTTTCGTAAACGTAGCACACTAAGCTAATATGTTTTTACTACCGCCATTCAAAAAGTAAGGTTCTTGCACACTTAAAACATAGAAGTTATTATGCCTACCACAGTACAATTTATTCGCCAAATTTGGAAGAAACCGGTTGATTCTTTTCCCGAGATATGGCACAGAGAAATGATTTTTTCATTCAGTGTCTATGTTACTAAATGGCTGAGAAATGAGAACCTGTATAATTACATTTTATGTATATTATATAAATTGCCAGCATATAAAGTTAAGTTGAAATTTTTTTCATAGTTTCGAAGACATAATATACCTAGCTAAAATATTTATATTGATACCATTTTAAAAATAAATGCTTGAACCACTTAAAACATATCAGATTACATGGCCTGCCGTAGTGCTACTTGTTAGCCAAATTTGGTAAAAATCTTTTTGATTTTCCGAAGATATGGCTGCATTCAAATTTTAATTCGCCATGTGATGCTATATTACAAAATGGTAGACAAAAGAGACTTTGTGTGAGCCCGTTCGATGGTTATAATGTATAATTCCAGCATACAAAGTTACAATCGAATAAAATACTTTGCTTCTAGGCTATAGCATGCAAAGCTATAATATATACATAGACGCCATTTTGAAAGTGTCAACCTACTTAAAACGTATTTGTTTACATTATCTGCCGCAGTAATACTTGTTTACCATATATAGGTAAAAATCGGACATTTGTTTCCCGAAATATGACATTAACAATTTACTTATTCCTGTGGTGCTATTTTACAAAATGGCGGCCAAAGAAAGCTGGGTTTGGAAACATTTGTTTGTTGTGCTATATAATCCCAGCATACAAAGTTAAGATGGAACCGAATACATGTTTTTGACAAAATATTATACTATTATGAAATGACTATATCGCCACCATTTTGAAAATAAAGTATCTAAAACTCTTAAAATTACCTGCTTCAACACCTGCTGCAGTACAACTTGTTTACCATATTTGGTAGCAATCAGGCAATGTTTAGTGAAATATGACAAAAACTTTAGAAATACATATGGTGCTATCTTATGAAAATGGTGTACAAAGTGGTTATTTTTGGCATATATGATGCTTGTGATAAATACTGCAAGCATAAAAACTTTGGTCGAAATTCGTGGTATTGTATGGTAGTTATACAAATAAACCTAAAATTTTGCATGGCTATCATTTTAAAAATAATAATTCGCTCTTATATTTAAATTGCATAGTTGTGAATAACCTACCATAGTACTACTTACATTCTAAATTTCGTAAGAATTGGTTAAGTAGCTTGCGACATATAATGTAAAAGCTTTATTTATTGATGTATTTTCATCCAAAAATGTCTGACCAAAAACAATATCCATCTCTAAATTCGATGCTTACATTATGCGCTATCAACATACAACATTTTATTTAAATTGATTGAATAGTCCCCAAGATATGACATATCATCCTAAATTTTAAAATGGCCACCATTTTGAAAGTAGGTTTCCGGAATGATTGAAAGCTATTAAAGTCAGGTGTACTTAACATGTACTATTGTGTTCCTAGTTTGGTGAGATTCTGTGCACGAGTCCAAAAATTGAAATTTGGACACACATATGCACCGACACATACACATGCACACACCAACACATACACATAGGCTCATATGCAGGAATGTAGGCTTATAAAGGAAAACAATGTGAAGAGATTTAAAGTTTTCTTTTCGAAGAAACAAAAAATATTTAAAAAAATAAACTTTTAAAGACTTTATAAACAAAGTATTCACTTAACTTTAGAAAAATGAAATGAATACAGTGCCATATAAATATATATAAAGGATAAAACATGCACTTTATAATAAAATATAATTAAATGTCTTTCATTTATAAAACAATTTTTGAATCTCAACCATAAAATCCTATTAAATTTGTATTTTTATCTCTTGGTTCTAATCCCCCATATAATTGAATTTTATATTAAAAAAATCGATAAACTAATTTATTAACAGATATATACAGAATCGAAACCCTAGAACCCCACATTTTCTAGGTTCAAAACTAGCTATAATATGAGTTTTTTAAGTTATTAAATTCGTTATATTTTTTAAGCATAACATAACAAAATTACAATGAATATTTAAATATTTAAAATAATTTAACTGAGGCATTTTTGAATCAGTATTTATTGAAGGAGTTTCTGTCGTAAATATATTTATTATGTAATTTTTTAATTGTTTTAAATCTTATAGTACTTTATAATCGGTAATATAATTGAATATCACATTTACCCTGAATATTTATTCCATTTGTGAATTATTAGCTCCTAAAAATATTATTACATTTGAATGGTTCATGTAACTATATACTGTTTTGATAACAAACAACATCATAAACATTTTGGAATATATTTTTTTCATTATGTTATTTAACAAAGATTTCATTTATATTTGGTATTGAAGATTATGCATGAAAACGTATTAAAGCAATATAATGTGCACTGTGATATGAAGGAATTGATAACAATGTAGATGACTGACTTAATATTTTAAAAAGCCAAGTAAAATTTGAAAATAGAAAGATTGCATAACTTTCACCGGATAGTGTTAGAGCAGTAATTACTGGTCCAGAAAAATGTGGAAAAACTTACTTAATAATTTATTTAATACACAAAACTGGTTGATTAAAATTAATTAATTTAAATTACAATGAACCAAAGTACCTCCATTTAAAATAAAGTTACTTAAATCTATTAAACAATTAAAAAATGGAACATATTAAAAACTGTTTTAACTAAGTGAAATCTTTAAATAAATAAGAAAATAATTTTTTATTTATATCTGATGCGATTTTCTAACAACAAGATATAACATAAGAACATTTTACTAGAAGTAGACATAAAATATAGATAATTTTTTTATTTACTTCCTTCTGTTTTCAAATTTCCAAAGCAATTAGTAAGAGATAATTCATGCTGATATTATTTTCAAAAATATTTATAATGGTTTCGTTGGTGGAGATATGAATTATAATTAATTCAGAGAATATAGTTTTAAGTGTCATGAATAAGATAATAATTTATTTGCTGAGTATTAATCAATAAATAAACAATAAAAATATATGAATAAATTTGGTACATTTTATAAAAATACAAAACATTATAAACCTATTTTTTTGTTAAATTAACAGTACTTTGATTATTGTGAATTTAATTCGAAACTCACATTCACAAAATTTTTGTTAAACATTTTCCTTTATGAGCTAAAATTGTATATATGTCATATAAAAGAAATTTCATCAATTAAAATTTAAAAGTTACCCAATTTTAAATTTTATATTATTTTAATTAATTGATATAGCAATATCAAATAAAATAATATTTTCGCAAACAAAAAAGTAAAAAAATTCAATTTCATAATCATAAATATATCAATGCAAAGTTTGGTACAAATTCAATTTATGTGCAATCAACTTAATAAAAAAATATTTTTTTTAAGCTGCGAGAAAGGGTACTAATCCAAGAAAGTAGTTATAAAATGCCGAGCACAGCGCAGCGCTAGCACACCATAGATTTTAACCATACATTTTCAACCTACTTTAAGAAACTAAAGGATTTAAAATACCCATCCATTTTCAAATCACTTAAAAAAGTTGATGGATTAAACATAACCATAGGTGTTCAACCTGCTTCTAAAATTAATTGTTTGAAAAGAACCATAAGTTATAAAATGCTGAGCCCAGCGCAGCGAAAAAGTTACTTAATCGGAAGGTATCCCCCTGGAGCTGTAAATGACTTTTTGAAATTGATTTCGTCACTAAATGGAAATTGATTTCGTCACTAAATGAAAAATGATTTCGTCACTAAATGAAAAATGATTTCGTCACTAAATGATTTTGATGGGAATGACGATCCGAGCTGCGCAAAAAAATTGCGTCACAAATTGTGTTGGGTTTTTTATGTCTGATCGCAAAGAAATCTAATTACAATATTTGACGCAATATTTTTTGTATTTACGAGCGCGTTAAAAAAAAATTAAGTGTATAATAAATGAATATGAATTCAAATGAAAATAAATTGATACCTAAATATGTATACGAAGACGACTAGTGCAATGAAAAAGGCTAATTGGTAATGTTTGGAACGAATATAAATTTAACCGTGATGTTTTTGTGAAAAGTAAGAAGGAGAAACCTAAACACCCATTTGTCAAGTGTGAAACTTGTAACCACTACTACAAACCATCTCTAATAAAAAGTCATCTGAGAAGTAGATTACACAAAGGAAAAGATAAGCTAGTTAATTGTGAGGCTTGTGGACATAACTACACCCAATCTCTCATAAAAAGTCACTTGAGGTGCAAAGTACACAAATACACACTCAGATTCAGTGTTGAAGAAATTGAAGAAGCATTTAAAAGTAGGATCAAGACTTATGCTGTAAAGAATGTGAATGCTTACAAAGACCCAAATCATTTCCTAAACGATATAAAAGTTACTGTCATCAGCATAATTAATAAACATTTAAAATCAATGGACCTCAAAGTGAACATGAAGTTTTTCGCTGAGTACAAAAGAGGAACTGGTGACAATATCGAATATGTAGAAAGCTCTTTTAAAACCAAGAACAAAATTTTACTGAAATCAACTGATCTTGAAAAATATTATACCGATAGCATATTAAAAATCATAGCTGAGATGGGTGCGTTTAAAGCAAAGGGCTCTCAGTGGGTGCTCAATAGGATATTCAAGCTAGAGGTGCGAATAAATAAATATTTTCCATTTCAGTGTAGCTCTTATGTTGATCTTCCAGAAAAAATCAAAGCTAAGCTAGCAGCAATTAATGTTAAGAACAATGATCAAAAATGTTTTTTATGGTCTATTCTATCCGCATTACATCCAGCACAAAAGGATCCTCAAAGAGTGAGCAAGTATTTGGATCATGAACATGAGTTTGACGAAGCACTTAAGGGTTTGGAATTTCCTATGAAATTGGATAGCATACCAACATTTGAGAAAATAAGTGGACTATCAATTAATGTATATGCATATGAAGAAAAATAAAACAAGGACAATAAGGAATATATAATCTTTCCATTAAAAATAACAAAAAATAAAGTGGATAGGCATATTAATCTCCTCTACATCAAAGATGAAAAGAATGACCACTACTGCTCGATAAAAAATCTTTCGAGACTTATTGCATCCCAGGTGACAAAGCATGGTCATAAAAAATACATATGTGATAGATGCTTGCAACACTTCTACTCTGAAAGCAAGCTAAATGCTCACGAAGAAGACTGCCGAGATCATGATGGAATTAGAGTCGAACATCCACATAAAGAAAATAACATACTAAGATTCAAGAACAAAAATCATTCTTTGAGAGTCCCTTTTGTGATATATGCCGATTTTGAGTGTTTGTTAACAAAAATTGAAACTTGCCAACCAAATCCCGACGACTCCTACACGAAGCCGTACCAAAAACACGAGCCTATTAGTTTCAGTTACTATATAAAATATGAACACGAATACTATAAGGCACCAGTAACTTATGAAGGATCTGATGCAGCTAGGGTATTCGTCAAGATGTTAATGGAGGAAGCAAAGGCAACATGATATGTCTACAAAAACGGAAAACCCGTGATTCCTTGACCAAGAAAGAACAAATTGGTTATGATACAGCCACCCATTGCCATATATGTGAAAAGACTTTGGATGGAGAGTCTGTGAGAGACCATGACCACATTACAGGCAGATTTAGAGGAGCCGCACACGAAGATTCTAACTTATCCTATAGAAATCCATGTTTTGTTCCTGTGTTTATACACAATCTATCTGGATATGACACACATTTATTTGTAAAGGAGCTGGGCATCGATGAAAATAAAATTGACCTAATTCTTAACAATGAGCAAAAATATATTTCTTTCAATAAACATGTATGTGAGGGCGTAAATCTAAGATTTATTGACACATTAAAATTTATGGCTAGCAGCATCGATAAGCTTTCTAGCAATCTTTCCAGAAGTCAATTCCGGGAAACTAGTAAGCATTTTTCCAATGAACTTCTAGATCCTGTTATAAGGAAAGGCGTTTATCCATATGACTACATTGATAGTGTTGAAAAGTTTTGTGAGACATCACTGCCTAATAAAAATGCATTTTACAACAATCTCAACAAATATGATATTATAGATGGAGACTAAGAGTTTGCAATAAAGGTGTGGGAATCTTTCAACATAAAATCCTTAGGAGAGTATACTCAGTTGTATAACAAAACAGATGTATTGATATTGGCTGATATTATAGAAAACTTTAGATATGTATGTCTCAAAACATATAAGCTAGATCCTGCATGGTATTTCACAGCACCAGGGCTAGCGTAGGATGCAATGCTCAAACATACTAAAACAGAACTACAATTACTAACGGATTACAACATGTTTTTGATGATTGAAAAAGGCATTCGAGGTGGAATGTTACATTGTTGCAAGAGGTGTGCCAAAGCAAATAATACATACATGAATGATTATGATGCCAAAGTTGAAGCCTCTTATCTGGCATACATAGATGCCAGTAATTNCTTATCTGGCATACCTGGATGCCAATAACTTATATGGATGGGCTATGAGTCAGTATTTACCTTACGGCGGGTTTAAGTGGAGAAATACAAAAATAGATGTCACAAAAACTCGAGATGATGCCAGAAAAGGCTACATATTGGATGTTGATTTGGAGTATCCACATGAACTACACTACCTCCACAATGATCTACCACTGGCTCCAGAGAACACAATACCTGAAGGTTCAAAAATGCCTAAATTATTAACTACCCTATATGACAAAGAAAGATATGTACTGCACTACGTAAAAAGCAATATCTTTCCCTCGGAATGAAGTTGAAGAAGATCCATAGAGTTCTGGAGTTTACCAATCAGACTGGCTCAAGTCCTATATTGATCTAAACACAAATATGCGAACGAAGGCATCTAATGATTTTGAAAAAGACTTCTATAAACTAATGAACAACTCTGTATTCGGCAAAACAATGGAGAACATTAGAAACAGAGTGGATATACGGTTGTGCGCAAGCATCAAGCAAGTGGATAAATTAGTGGCTAAACCAAATTTTAAAGACATAACAATATTTACTGACTCTTTGGTCGCAGTTCACATGAATAAAACAAAGCTGTGTTTTAACAAGCCCATTTACGTTAGAATGAGCATTCTTGACTTTTCAAAGATCTCAGTNTATGTTGGAATGAGCATACTTGACTTGTCGAAGACCTTAATGTACGATTTTCACTATAATGTGATGAAACCAAAGTATGGGGGAAATATTGAACTGTGCTATCAAGATACTGACTCATACATATATTGTATAAAAACACCAGACTTCTACAGTGACATGAAAGAAATGATCGATCATTTTGATACAAGTGATTATCCAAAAAATAATAGATAAACATGCCTCAAATAAATAAGAAAATTATAGGCCAAATGAAAGATGAATGTAATGGAAAAATTATGGAAGAATTTATTGGTCCAAGAGCCAAAATGTATGCCTTAAATGTGGAAGGTGATGTAAAGAAAAGAGCAAAGGGTGTGAAAAATACTGTAGTCAGGAATGAGATAAGTTTTGATGACTACAAAAAGTGCTTGTTTGGAAAAGAAGTGGTGTACAAAAGTATGAATCTCATAAGATCTAATAAACATGAACTGTTTACAATAGAGTTGAAAAAAAAGCATTAAGTTCTGATGATGACAAAAGATTTATTCTTAAAGATGGTATTAATACACTACCACGGGGGCACTACAAAATTGAAAAAGGGTGAAACTATGAAAAAGATATATTTTTTATATATATAAAATTAATTCCTATATGATTGTCGTCTTAATTTTAATAACCTCTAGCAGACGTGAAAATCAAACACTGTCAATAATAAAATATTTAAATGATTTTGGGTACTTGAAAGTATCCGACAAAGATATTACACATGTAAATTCTTCAATAGTTTCAAATGCTCTCCGACTTTTCCAAGAGTACCATAACATAACAATTAGTGGTGAAATAAGTAACGAAACACGGGCACTAATCAGGGCTGCTAGATGTGGGGTACCAGATGATGTATTTGACTTTACTACATCTATTACCAAATGAACTACGAAAGTAATAAAATGGCATTATGTTTTAGCCAGTCAAGATATACAACAACTAACTCAAGAAGCCTTTCATATGTGGGCCAAACATACTGACATTACGTTTAAACACGATGCCCAAAATCCACACGCAATAATATCAAATAAACCTGGTATTCATACATTTCAAAAGTCTCGACATGTGTGTAACAGCAAATTTGATGGGAGAGGAGGAGTGCTGGCTCATGCTTTTTTCCCCGTCATCAGATAACTTGCCTGTTGAAATTTACATTGATGCTGAAGAAGACTGGTATCTTAAAAAAGACAACAAATCCCAAGGCAAAAAAGTATTTTCATTGTGCTATTACATTAAATAGGGCATACCTTAGGAATACATCATTCGAATATCTACAAGTCGGTTATGTATCCAATTTATGTCTCAGATCGACTTGCATTACAAACTGATAATATTTTGGCAATACAGAGTCTTTATGGTAAACCTAAAAGACCTGTACATTCGTCACCACCTCCTAAACCAAACATATTACCCCCTACAAAAGAGGTAGATTTGTGTGACTTGAAAAACATCAACACATTTTTGATAGTTAACCAAGTGATGTATATTTTTTACAGAAAGTATGTTTGGACTTATGACATAGTAGATAAAATAGTTAGTAAACCACAGCTTATCACTGACTGGCTGTTGTTCTTACCTTCTAATTTTGAAGGCTTTACCTCGATTTATCAGAGGCCTTCAGGAGAAATTGTAATGTTTATCGAGTCAAATGTATATATATGTGAATATCCTAGTCTGCAACTCGTGTCTGGTTATCCAAAGGTTATTAATGAATTGGGTTTGTCTCAAAATTCCAAAATTAAAGCAGTTGTAAACACCTACTCTGGCCGCACTTTTGTATTTTACGATGAAATGTATTTTATGGAACTGGATGAGTGCTTATTCAGGGCTAAATATTTCGGCTTAATTTCAAAGAAATATCTAGGCTTGCCAGCGGGGTTAGACTTTGCCTTTAGATACACCAATGGATTTTTATACTTCTTCAAGGAAGCAATAAATGTTAAAATAATAGTATTTAAAAAAAATTATTATGGGTGTCATATTTTGTTTTTAATTATTGAATCTTTAAAATAAAGGTTTTTAATGAGAAATGACCCATTAGAAATTAATAACCATACATGTTTGAGCACTAGTTAGCTTCAGTGATTCTTTCACTTTTAACATCATAAATTAGGTTTCTTTGGCTTATTAGCACCACATTGCAAATAGTTGTAGCTTCGATTGGCTTATTAAAATCAACTGTAAGTTTCAGATTAGTTCGATCCTTTACAATAGAGGTTTTTCTGTAAGAACAATCAATAATATACAATGGTCTCCTAGAAACAAATGAATATGGGTTATAATATATTNGGTTATAATATAGTTCATTGTTACGGTAAGGAGTATCTAGCTTGGTCTTTGAATTTCTAAAATCATTGTAGGCAATGTACATCTTATCGAAAATTTTATCCTAGATATCCAAGTTCCAATTCTCTTTAGGGAACACTTCATTCCTTCCATTCTTAATAGAAATATTTTTAACATGACTATGGTCAAAAATTGAACCATGTTTGTCTTGATCAGCATTTTCTTTTCTATTTAGCTGAAAGCCAACAATGACAGAGTCAGGCATATCGAATTGGATTGAATTGAACTGATCCTTTATATCAAACTGGAATGAGTTTGCACCAGTAGGTACGGGTTTTTCAAGACATTGCTAATAATTGAAACCGATGGGAATTTTGTGTTGTTTGTATAGTTTTGCTTTAATATCGTCTCCATAATTAGGTTCGTATTCAACAATTGGCCACAGGATTTCCATTTTCTCAATAACAATTTTACCAGCATCTGGAATAATATCAGCAGCTCCATTTGTTTGTGTTTTAGGCCTTCTGTAAATAAAAACATCATCATGAGAATTTCGAATGAATGTAAACTTGTACCCGCCTTTCCAGAATATTTCATTACAATCCCTCATAAACCCAAACAAATATCTTAATGGATAAACAAGTTCAATATATCCATNATCTGACTTAAAATATTTGCCTTTTTCTACCCCTGCTAGTTGCAAGTACGATGATTCTGATTCTGAGCTAAGCAATGCATGCATCATAGTCGAAGTGATGCCAGGATTGTCAATACTTTCAATTATATTGCCATACTTAGAGATCTCTATTCTTGAGAACTGGAATTGGAAGAAATTCTCACAAAGGTCAATAGTTGAAGTTTTTTCATAACCCGCATTTGTATCTCTTTTAGTTAGCTTATACTGTTGGTACACATAAGCCTCATTCGGATGTGTAAATGCATCGCCAACAGGAATATCAAACTCAATGCGCTTGTTGTATTCATTTAAATTGTTTTTTGTCTGGTCGTTTGGTGGAAACGACTGACGTTCATAGCTTTAAATTTTTTGTATACTTATTTATTATCCAGAAAAAAATTTAGTTTTTTTTAAACAACTACACTTTCTTTATCAACCCAAGAATTATGACTACTATCAAAACCCAACCATTTAACAAGCAGCTTATTTCCTTTTCTTTGTAAAACTTTCTCTTCTAAGTAGTCTTGATCATACTGGGTCTTAAGCAGGTCTGTTTCATAAAATATACCCTTGATGGGCTCACAAGTCTTGTGCCTCCTCGATTGACATCAGTTATCAGTTTTGTACTGAAAATGTATACATATCTGTCTGGTAGGGTCACCTTAAAATTTTCTGAAGTAACTACCACTTTGGGACCGTACTTGGTTTCATTTATTTCAGCGTGGTTTATCGGGTAGGACTGCCCTATTGTGAGGTCGGAAAGTTTCATAAAATGGCGGGTGCTGTTTAATGCATTTAGTAACTGATCCATGTTGTTTTGTATATTACACATTTTCATTTCTTTAAATGAAAAAAATTCTCGTTGCTAATTATTTTTGCGCAGCTCGGATCATCATTTCCATTAAATTCATTTAGTGACGAAATCATTTTTCATTTAGTGACGAAATCAATTTCCATTTAGTGACGAAATCAATTTCAAAAAGTAATTTACAACCCCAGGGGGATACCTTCCGATTAAGTGAGTTTTTCGCTGAGCTGGGCTCGGCATTTTATAACTTATGGTTCTTTTCAAACAATTAATTTTAGAAGCAGGTTGAACACGTATGGTTATGTTTAATCCATTAACTTTTTTAAGTGGTTTGAAAATGGATGCATATTTTTAATCCATTAGTTTCTTAAAGTGGGTTGAAAACGTATGGTTATATTTAATCCATTAGTTTTTTTTTAAGTGGGTTGAAAACGTATGGTTATATTTAATCCATTATTTTTTTTAAGTGAGTTGAAAACATATGGGTATTTTTAATCCATTAGTTTTTTAAGTGGGTTGAAAACAGATGGATATTTTTTATCCATTATTTTTTTTAATTGGGTTGAAAACGTATTGTTAAAATCTATGGTGTGCTAGCGCTGCGCTGGGCCCAGGCATTTTATAACTACTCAAGAATTAAAAGTATTATTAAAACTTAACCACATAATAATTTTATCGCATAAATTTGTGTTTATAAAACCTACTGTTTATTTCTTACCGTTCGTATTTGTTTTTAAATTTGGCACATCATTTTATTATATTTTATCTTTTTTTATATAATTATGATTACCGGATAGTTGTATACATATTTTAAAATAGATTTTTTGTTTTATTATTTCTAATTATTTACTTAGGTTCAACAGATTAAAGTTTAACCCCTGAATTGTATAATAAATTATTATTATATATATATTAAACTCCACAGGTTTTATTACAATTCTTCGAAACTTCGTTTTCTTATATTCATTAATTACATCATCTTATGTACTGTATTATTCCACTTATAATTACAACTCATTGCAATTTTTTTTGCGTTTTATTTTTTAGAATTATCGTAAATTATTCAACAACACTTCATTTAAATAAGGAAAAAATTCAAATATCAACAAAATTATTTTTTTCTATTTATAATTATAACACAATTTTTTTTTTTTTAATGTAACATCCATTAAGAATGGCCTGAATGAATCCAGATGTGGCGAATGTGTAGAACTGTGTACTAGCAATAAGTGATTCCGAATGCAAACAGATAGCATACACGTATTCCCAGCAGCGCCCTCTCGTGTGTGACTGGATAGGTGAGTGTTACGCCAAGCTCAGTCAGTGAAGAGCCATCAAACGAAGTGAAAGCAAGTGCCAGTATGCCTCGTCGACGTCAAAGGGTACCATATCAGCATGTGAGTGTGTTCAAATAGGGCAGGGTGATCGATCTCTGGGAAACAGGTTTGTCATAGTATGACATTTCGGCTCGTACAGGGCATGCTGCTATGACAGTGATGCATGTGTGGAACCAGTGGATAGAAGAGGGCCGTACGCAGATACGAGCTGGTACTGGACTACACCATGTGACCACAGCACGGGATGACCGCCATCTTGTCCGCGTTGCCATAACTGACCGTACAGTCTTGTCCACATTGCTGGTTCGACACTTGAGCAGTGCAACGGGTGTTTACCTGTCAATGTCGACGGTTTGACGCCGTTTGCTGCACGCTGGATTGGTGGCACGCATGACATTGCGTCGGCTTCCATTGACCAAAAACAACAAATTCGTCAGACTGTAATGGGTATGTGAACGCCATCACTAGCGCACCAGGTAGCGAATTTTTTTAATTTTTATATATTAAACACAGAATAATTTTTGTAATTAATTTTTTTGCAACCTAATGTTCGTTTAGTTAACATAATAGCAGAATCAAAATTCTAAGCTATTTTCTCCCATAGGAGTATCATAATTTAACATTATTTCTTTATCTTGTTTTTGTAAAAAGTTATTAGCCTCAATTCTATATTCTTAATTTTTTTTTCGCCATAATCCATATAATTTTGCATACTAGCTGTATATAATTTAATTATTCCCTTATCGTCTCTTTCTGATGTTTCATTTAATTTACTTAACCTAACGCAACAATTTATAATTATTTCAATCAGCCTAAAATTATTTTTGAATATAATAATTTGAAATATTTAGAAAATTTTTTCCCTACAGAAAAATTTATTCAGTTAATAAAAAAATTTATTTCAATAAATTACGATATGGTATGCCACATTATGTAAAAGTCTGTTTTCAAAATTATAAAAAAGTCAATTACCAGAGTCAAGGTATTAAAAGTATTCAAATATTATAATAGTGTCAGTCAAGGTTAAAACATTCTTAAAAACCACTATCACCGTTTTAAAAACCATCGATATAATAGTTGTAATCGTCTTCATATACACTAAAATTATTATATCTTATGTCGTAAACCCTATGGTCAACTTCACTACTATCATAATAATTAAATTCACGATGAGCAAAATCACTGTTGCTATCATCATGCTCATTATAAATTACATAAATTTTGATGCACGATTATGGCAAAAATAACCATACAAATAGTTTTAATATTACATTTATATATAAATTTAATTTATTTTTTATAGTACAATTACAATATAATTTTTTGCAATTATTAGGATAATTAATATTATTTATGTAACAACATAAATTAAAACAAACACTATAATATTATTTTTAATATGGCAATTTTTTTAAAAACACAAATGTTTTATATTGCAACAATTTATTTATAGTATCCAATAATTTACCTTCTGAATGAAAAATTGTTTTCAGGTATGTTTATAATTTTTAATTTTTTTAAATTTATAAAAAATTAAAAGTCCATATTTTACAAAAAGTAAAACAAAAATCATATAGTAGTCGGTAAATCTGAATTTATTTCATAAAGTATGTTTTTTTTTCAAACATGTAATTTTCTTAAATATATTAAATAATTTATTAAACTTAACTTTCTTGAACCCAAATATTAAAATAATATATTTTTTTTATCCATTATAAATAAAATATATGTTTTTATTTATCATTAAATTTAATGTTAAATCACAAGAAAATGTAAATAATATTCAAGATTAAAAACTAGAAATAATTAATTTTTTTTTATCTAAAACAGTTTATAGATATAGGTTCAAAGCACAAGTGGTGTAACTCCATTTTGCATGAAAATGGAGGTACATACGAATTTTTAATTTAGAGTTATGAATATTACGTAGCAACAAGTACGTATCTCCTTTGTTTCAATATAGAGCAACATAGAGCAACACAGAGCCTAGCGCTATGTTTGTGCCCCAACACTTTCCCTTCTATGCTCAGGGCACAAAGAACGTATGGTCCAGTCGTGTTATAACACAATGATTTGTGAAGGTTATCTAGTTATATTAAATCATTGTTCAAAAATACCAACCAGAAAGTGTGTAAAATGTTTCTGCTGATGATAAAGTGACAGGTTAGCAACACGAAAAATAATTAACAGCTATAAAATGTAAATTAATTTCTAGATAATGTTTCCAACGTAAAATAACATAACTTATCCTAACTTAAGGTACGTACATAAATATTTGGATTTGAAAGTTCGAACACTACTAAATAAGTAGGTCTGTTTATTTTCCTTTATTTTCCAACATAGCAAAGCTACTTTCCATAATTATTTTTGAAGACTCAAAGTGCGTTGTAGACAGAGTTACAGTATTTCATATTATTGTGTATTATATTTGTATTTTGTATGTTCAGACCTAATGCAACAGGGACGTAAAAGAACACGAATTTCAAACTCGTGGAATCTAAAAATTCGTAAGGATAGCAGAAAGAGTGGTAAAGTGTATGTATCACGTAACGGTAGAAAAGTTACAGAGATGATATTTGGAGACAAGAATTGTAACTGTAGGAAGTAGTGTAATGAAAATTGAAGCAAGCAAGAGGGCAGAAACAATGAAAAACTTGTGAAAGTTATCTGATTATTGCAGACAGAAAGAGTATATTCGGATACTTGTTCAGGTGAAGACAGTACAAAGAATACATACGAAAAATGGATCTCGTTTGCTAAAGACAGTAACATAAAATTATTATTTTAGGGTTGGTAATCAAAGTGTAGATGTGTGCAAAAAGTAACTTATTACAGACACTACAAATAAGTGCAAGCAGATTATACAGTTTTTTAGGAAAAGAGGAAGAAAAACGCCTGGAAATTAAAGTGATTATATTAGTGATCAAGAATAGATCAGGTTATTTCCTTCTCATTATAGCCATTTTACAATAATGGACAATACTGATAGACGATATTTCAACCCTGGACTCACAGTGAGTGGTGTAAGGACGCTAGCAAAGAACCAGTGGAATAAAAGTATTCCGATCATGTTTTCAATACCAAATTTATACTACAGTTTAAAGCTCTACACAAAGGTATTTGAAAATCTTGCGATGAGCTACAGTTAAAGATTGCAGCAGATTACAATGCACGAAAAAAAGTGAGCTACATAAGAAAATGACGAACGCCTTGCACAGGCTGAAGAAGCGAGAGAGTCAATGAAGCAAGACAGCGATTCAGTTTCCGGTGGAGACTATGTGTTCACTTTTGATTTACAAAAGGCACTGCACTTTCTAAAACTGGAAACATAGGTGTCTTATTATAAAATGAATTTTTATGTATATAATTTCGGATGCCATGCTTTTAATGATGACAACGGGTACATGTTTATGTGGGAAGAAATGGAATGAGATCGAGGTTCCCAAGATGAAGTGTCGTGTGTTGTTAAAAACCTTAAGGTATATGCAAATAATTATTAAGTAATAACAGCATATTTTTATTCTTGTACCGAGCAGAACCAGAATTCTAATGTGTTTCCTTGATGAAACTAGTGCAAGACCCACACATGCAAATGGAAGAAATAAACCACAAATTTATGATACCTGAACATAGCTACCTTTTATTGATGCAAACTTCAGCCTGGTTGAATGAGCAAGTCTCAAGAAATAATCTATTTACTCAGCAGATGCTTGGGTATATATGGTCCGAGGATATAAAAATGAAAAGGATGTCGTTTAATATGTAATGAAAACGGAAAACATTGTGTCAGCAAACGAGTTACTAGACAGAATAGTGGCCAGCAGAAGGGCTACAGATGGCCATCCATTGCATTGGCTGAAAGTTGGATGAATGCAGTTTGCATGAACAGCACGATTTTCCATGAAGATTAAACCAAGTTTCAGTTCCAGCGATGAATGTCGTGAAAAAAACCCTCGAAACCTAATAGTAAGCAGACCTTCGTAAAACCTTGCATCAGTAGAACAAGAGACACTTTACAAAACCAAGTGGACTGTGAAAACAGCCAAGAAGGACATGCTTGATCTTCTAAAATATATTCATCCTGTGAATCATGCATTCTTCAAGACGAGGATAACGATTGACCTTCATTCCCACAATCTGCTTCAAGCTAAAGTCAATGACTGTTTAAAGTGTTCTGTGCAGTAACCAAGTGAACTCGAGCTTTATTTACTTATATGCTATTTACTGTTGACTTTTTCTGTTGGACGTTAACTTATCTTGAATATATAAGACAGATATGCGTGCCTATTATCTCTACAACAATTAAAAGATTTTATTTAATACATAATATTGTTTATAAATTATTTAATTACTACAGCTCTATCGAAAAACTATCATCAATGGAATTACACCACTTGTGCTCTGAACACCTGATATGTTCATAACAATCAAATAGCAATTTTTCTGTATTATAATTTTGTAAGTTTGTTGTAATTTTTTCTATATGTATAAAATATTTTTTTAATATATTTGTAACAGAAAAGTCTTAATATTTTGTAAAATTTTCATTCTATAAAATATTTATATTAATATAATTTATAATTTAATTTTTTTAAATAATTTTTTTAGTATATATTTAATTTTTTTATGTTAATGTTTTTAACATTCGGGGGAGTTATTGCCTTTTTTCTACTTTTATTCTGTTTTAAATTTTACTTTCTTTAAATTTTAATAAACACTTATTATTAAATTATTATGATAAATCATGATCGATTATTGCATGCATAAATGCTATGCTTGAAAAAATTTAAGAGATATTCTTCACACATTAAAAAAATATGTACAAGAGATAACGGACATAAGTTATCTCAATGTTTTAAGGTGCAAAACGATGAACATAAGTGTGAGAGCTAGTGAATTTATAATTTGTGCCATATGTTGTAACACGACTCTCCACATTTTGCTACTTGCTTAAAGAAATCTTAATGTCCCTTTTTAGGAAACTTAGAAATAAAAAATAAAAAATTAATAAAAATGTTTTATTTACTCATATGTACTTAATTTTAAAAAACTTCAGCTTTATTAATATTTTGTTAAAAAGTTTTATTTAATTTAAATTATTGCGAGAGAATCCATGCTTTTCTAAAAAGAGAAAATTACGTGACGTTCAGAGCGTCGTGTTTATTTCTTTGTGGAGGGAATAAGATCGGATTAATATACAAACAAATTAATGCCACATTGCTAGGTGTTCACAAGTTGCGACATGTATTATGTGTTACATTACGAGAAGTTTTTCAAATGTTCGTAATTAAGACTGTAAAAGCGCCTCAGTCCATATGTTTTTCAAGACAAGAACAAATTCTTGATCCCTAAACACCGCAGCGATTTCGTTATAGGTTATCTACTGTGCCCGTGCGATATTATAAGTCTTGTCGTCCAGTTTTGCTTTAATATATTCTCAATGTACATATTTATTAACTCATTCCAGCGCTTTTTACCATCCTTATTTTGTGTTTACTACCATAACTTCTGCTGCGGAATTCTCATGTTATACTACATATCACCTGAAGAAAGCTGATTGTGGCTTTGTGTAATATATAACTCGCAAATATTTTGTTTTGATTTTCACTGTAAATTATTTTATTCTGTAATTTACAAAATACAACTGTCAATACTAAATAAAATGTTGACTAAAATAAAAGCATGTTTATCTTCTAGGATTAAACTTTATACCAATAGTAAGAAAACGACAATAGTGCCAAAGTGTAGAGCTTTCAATTCCGTTGCATATCTAAGGCTGATTTTTAACTTACTTTCAGTAAAATACCGGAAAGATGTCACTTTGCACGTATTCCTTTTCGTATACACTGCAGCTGAAACTGATAAAAGCAATATATTAAATGAATAAAATTTACTCATGAGTGAATCTTAGCAAACTATGTATTTTTTTATAGCCGGCACTCTTGTTTGGGTAACTTCCGCGTGCTTCCGCCTAAAAAGAGTCCATGCAATCAAATATTTTTTGTAGTGTCAAAAATTTATTGCGCACATTTGGAACGGAATAGCTTATGGCAGGAAAGTGAAACAATAACCCGCAAATCTTTAACGGCGGGTCGTAAAGATTGCTGCAGACCATCGTCGGGCGGGAGGGGGGAAGTAATGTTTTCAGAAATTGCGAGGAAATCATAAAGCGGGAAGCAGTATTCGCGACACCTAATATATTTATTTCGTGGTGCGGGGTGGGATGGGGTGGAGGCTGCCTCTCTGTACAAAATAACACCCAGCCATACACCCAAACGATAAAAAGTACATCGCAATTTTGAAGGACGTCGTGCGGTCTCGCGCAGTTATAAAAATATAAAAAAAATAGACGACAGATACAGGAATACAGCTTCCCCATGGGAGGCACTGCCGGCAATAATTCATGAGATTTCATTATGTGATATAGTTATTGACTTATCTTTTAAATTGAATCTGCGCCACGGCCCGTGAATCGATGTGTCCGCCAGCGTTCCGTTTTTACGCTCGCTCCCAGGCCGAGCGGTGAGGTTACCCTAGGGAGAAAAAATAACGCTCGCTCAGGGGCAAGCTTGCGAGCATTGTTGAGAATGCGGCAAAGTTGTTTTGAGTTCGTAGAAACTTGATTAATAATGTGGCGGCAGGGAAGAATTCCCTGAAAAATATCTGTTTATCGCAAATTATTGGAAGCATTGGAATTTCGTTTAAATTTAAACATATATTTTACTTACTGAATGATTTCTTATGCAGAGAGCAAGAAATAATACCTGAATTTGTTTGCGTCTTCATCTGATAGTTGAAAGTAAGATGTGGAAATAATTTGTATATATTTTTATTAGTACGAGAAATAAGCGCAATGTAAAATGTTACACACCCACACACATATTGCGTTCACACAGACGTATTTGCTACCACAATCAAGCAGTTTCAGATAATTGTAATACATGCGTTTTAGTCTCCACTGCTCCAAAAAATAGCATCACTCTAAGAAATGCTTCGCAAATATACATCATCATTGTATACGTATAGCGAAAAAGAACGAATGGTAAAAAAAATTTCCAATGCTGCCTTTGTAACGTTCCTTAATTTTCTCAAGGAACCGTCAAATGCGTCGGCAAGTTCCAAAATTTTGACTCTCAACTTTAGCGTTCTTTAGTATATACACCCTGATATGTGGTATTATTTCCATTTGTTACTTATGATTGGCTTAATCAGAATAGCAACTTTACTAAGATCGCGTAGCACGGAATGAATGACGTAAGGTTAGAACACTCGGTGAGTACTACAGCAATAAAAAATTATCGGAACACAGCAAAAATTATAGAAAAGGATGAATATTAAAAAGGAAATTTTTTAATGTACGAGTTGTGCTGTAACAAATTCTTGTGCGCCGCACTGAGAAAATTCTCTTTGGTACGAATGGACACTATATGATTTGTAACTTTAATGAATAGCGTTAATTAAATTCATATACATATATTTCTATTTAAATGATGGGTATAAATGAATAACGTCCCTCGTAGTATTTAAGTATGTGTAATATCGATATTTAGGTATTTGTATTTTCTTTCAGTGTGGTTAAATACATCATTCAAGTTTTCTCCCGCTGAGTATGGTCGAAAACAATGCTGTCCGCAACGGTTTATCCACGTTAGGCTTTAACGAATGTATAATCCCTGAAAGCTCTCAATAAAACTACTATCGTGTAATTTTCTAAAGGTATGTAACACCATTTTATCACTCAAAAAACCCACAAGTGTAATTTTAAGCGGCGACAGGAAAAAATGCCTCTTGAATTGTAACATTCCCTTTCCAATTCGCCTTTATTTTTAATTTGACGTATCAGTTCAGTGCAAACGAAATCGTTTGCGTTTCATGATACCATATTCGTGATGATGAGTTTAACATAACAGTTCTCAACCGTTATAAAGGGCACTTAATTAATAAGTGAGCGATAAAGAAATAACCCCGGTTGCTTCGGAAACGAATTGCGATAACTTTTTCCCCTTGTGCCGATCTCCCGTGGCGTTGTCAGTTGGTGCGCCGCCGGCCTGGTGTGCGCGAGTTTCTGGGTTCGATTCCCAGGTAAGGCATGGGTGTTAGTTAAGTCTTATGTTAATTTCTAAGCCGTCTGCTAATAAGCTTTCAGGCATAACACTGGGGGATGCTAATAAGCCCTTTCCAACTTGATGAATATTTTTGGACATTCGCCATTGTAACGCAGATATTTGTCATGGGAAAACAAGACTGAACACGAAAAAAATACTTCAAAAATTACAAGTAACGTTTTTTTAACATTATTTTTTCGTGTTCAGTCTTTTTTTTCCATGACAGACTTCAGCATCGTAAACGCGAATATCCAAAAATTTCCTTCTAGTCATTCAGCCCCATTGCACCATTCATTCAAAAATCACATCTCAGCCCTTTCCGATTCAATCCAATCGAATCGATTTATTTCGCTAGTATCCACGTTACAAATGATTACCGTATTTCTATTTCGAATGTACGAGTGATTGCGCTGAAACACATGATCCTAGAATCAACTATTATACCATGTAGGCCCAACAGGGCAGAACTTTCAACATGCTCTTGGTTGCTGGCCACGATCCACGTGAATTGCGACTTTGCAAGGTCAACGCGACGCTTCAACACATTCAGACCTAGTATACAGAACTGTGTACATATTGCAAGTCTTAAACCATTCAGACATAGTCTACACGACTGTGTACATATTGTACATATGTTTGATCGGTAGTGTACACTGCGAGGCTCAACGCCCAATTACATTTTCTGTGGGTAACTGATTCGCAAACAGCGCTACTGCTCTATTTTACGAAACTTTAATATAACTATAGCTGAACAGAAAGTATACATCTCATTGGCTGTAATAAAAAATACATGCGTTGTGTCAGCTTAAGTACAGCAAGCATAAAATAGTTTACCATTTCATTAAGTTTGTCCCATTCCCATACGAACACAGACCTGCTCGTATGACTCCCAAACATCTCAACTAGAGAACATCATCTTTTTTTCGTGACCTCAAATGCAGAAAAAAACAGACTGCTAGTCACAGTCTAGTATCGCAAGTAATAAAGAGTCTTCTGTAATTCCGGGAACAAAATTTATTCAAACATTTTGAAATTCTCGCAGTTTAGCCTTGGTGCAACTACACAGACAAGTCAGATAAGCTTGTGGTTGCATAAACGGTACTAGATTTATATTAAATGTTTCTACATGACATGTTAAATAAGCTCCACCCTCTTGTTTTTAAAATGCTTTTATTACCCAATTCTAGGCAACCCAAGCCGAGATTTAACATTTTGCATGCAAACTTGGGCTGGTCAGTGGAGGGGGTTAACTGACACACGTCTAAAACTCAGTTCCTGTATCTGCTCATTCTAGTGTCTATAAGGCAATTTGTGAGATGAACATAGCAATCGGAATGGTATTTAAACTGAAACTCAATTTATTATATCTTCAAAGCTATAATGGCCGTAGTTATGTGTGTCAAACTTTTATGTATTCCGCATTGAATCAGGAGTTGATATATGGTATGTTTTAAGTGATAACAAGTAGCTAGAAAATGACGATTCTGCGCCACCTGGCACCTAGCAGGGGACGAGGAACGAGCTGAGGCGACGTCCGCGGGAGCCGATGACGTCATTTTATCAATTTCCCCCTCTTTTCTCTTGAAATATCCCTTTCTTCGCAAAATAAAACGTCAAAATTTCCCTTTCTCTCTAAAAATTTTCCAAATTTCCCCAAAAAGTTCCCAAAATTTAACCCAAAAATAATTATGCACATGAGGCTGGTTTGCACAATCCGGATGGATACGGTTGAAATTGTGCAATATCAGCCGGAATGTGAAAGAAGCTTCACGAGGCCCTCCATTCTGATTCGCTACACAAGGCTCTCGATTCCGATTGGCTACACAAGGCTCTCGATTCTGAATGGCTATGCGAGGTTCTTTAAATGCTCTCATCTCTGATTGGCAATGTGAGGGTCTCGAAATGGTCACGTCTCTGATTAGCTACGCGAGACTCTCGAAACTGACAAGACAGTACCATTCATATTAGCTCAAAAATGTTCGTATTCATTGCCCCCCTGGCATACAACTTCTCACAACGTATAAGCATTGTTGGCCCTAATTTCCGAATCGTATAAGATATAGTCACCAAATTTATAAAATATGCATCAACCCCGACATCGAAAATTATCACTGAGTCATTTAAGCCCTATGCGAACTTATAAGCATAGTTGGCCATAATTCCCGAACCGTTTAAGGTACAACCTACAAGTTTGTAACATAGACATCACCTCACACGAGTTTTAAAAAAAATTTCAAAATTAATTTAAAAAAAATTTTTTTTCTATTTTTTTTTTTTTTTCAAAATAATTTTGAAATTTTTTTTGTTTGGATAGTGCTCGGCGTTATTAGGATGTATGACGAGACGATGCTTAACGTCATGTATGATCTCCGGCTAGACTGGTGTTGACGGGGCGATGTTCGGCGCTGTATGTAACCTCTAGCCGGATGGTTGACCTGCGTCGTGGGCTACCGCTTAACAGCTGCGGCGAGGCGGTGCTCGGCGCAGTTCTGAAAACAATTCCATTATGACTGTGAGGCTACGGTGGTGCAGTGGATAGACAACAAACTACCTCAGGCGGTGCGGAGGCTTGCATTTCGACGGAGGTCGCGGTGATGCAGTGGATAGACGATATGTCATTCAAGATAGTGGATTTTCTCCGAGTCTTCCCAAATCCCTGTCTCAATGTCCCGACTAGTCACTACTTCGCTTCTTAGAAGCCGAGGTGACGTGGTGTATAGGCGACTCACTTCTTGGGGGACCGCGATGGTGTGGTGGATAGACTGCGCGCTTTCTGGGGCCATGGAGGTGTGGTGGATAGACGACACGGTAATTAAAAAAAAAAGTTTTAAAAAAATATATTTTTTTGTGATCATTACATGTTAGTCATTACCTAAACTTCACGCTCTTACATTCCATGCGAGGGTTTTCTCAAAGTCTTCCCAAATTCGATTCTTAGGTACTGCGGTGGTGTGGTGGATACTCAACTCGCTTCTTGGGGACCGAGGTGACGTGGTGGAAGACAACTTGCTTCTTGGGAGCCGCGGTAGTGAGGTGAGTAAACAAATCACTTCTTGGGGCCGCGGTGACGTGGTAGATAGACCACTTGCTTATTGGGGCCATGTTGGTGCGGTGGATAGACTACTCACTTATTGGCAGCTGCGGAGGTGCAGCGGATAGACAACTCGCTTCTTGGGTGCAGTAATGACATGGTGGGTAGACGACTCGCTTCCTGGGGACCGCAGTGATTTGGCGGATACACACTTCCGTGGTCCCTACTTCACACTCTGCATTCCAGGTGTCCTCGCGACGAATCCCCGATTGTCGCTTATTGGATGCCGAGGTGACGTGGTGGGAAGACAACTCGTTTCTTGGGGGCCACGGTGATGTGATGGATAGACAACTCGCTTATTCCGGCCGTGGTGGTGTGGTGGATAGACGACTTGCTTATTGGGGCCGCGGTTGTGTCGTAGATATACTACTGGCTTCTTGGCAGCTGCGGTAGTGCGGCGGATAGACGACTCACTTTTTGGAGGTCGCAGTGGTGCAGTGGATAGATGTCTCGCTTCCTGGGGGACGTGGCAGTTTAATGGATAGACGACTCGCTTCCTGGGGGTCGCTGTGGTGCGGTGGATAGACGACTCGCTTCCTGGGGGTCACTTTGGTGCTGTGGAAAGACGACTCGCTTCCTGGAGGCCTCGATGGTGTGGTGGATAGACATAGCCCCAGGCAGTGCGTGACTTATTATAGCATTTCGACGGGGTCCGCGGTGGTGCAGTGGATAGAGGACATGTCAAACTCCATGATCTTGCATTCCATTGCGACTGTGGAGCTGCGGTGATGTAGTGGATAGACAACACACTACCTTAGGTGGTGCGAAGGCTTGCTCTTGCATTTCGATGGGTGCCGAGGAGGTACAGTGGATAGACGACGCATCAAACTTCACGCTCTTGTATTAAAAGATTATGGCGAGGCAGTAGATATACGACTCAGCAAACTTCACACTCTACCATACACAGACATCACCGCCAGCAGTGAAAATTATCACATGGCTATTTAAGCCATATGTGATCTTATAAACATAGTTGACAGTAATTCCCCAACTGTTTAAGATATATAGTCGACAAATTTTTAACGCATGCATCACCCCGACAAAAAAAATTTTCACAGGGTTATTTATACATTAGGCGTCCATATAAGCATAGTTGGTCGTAATTCACGAACTGTTTAAGATACTTTCGTCAAATTCATAACATAGGCACCATCCCAGACAACAAAAATTATTACAGCGTAATTTAAGCCATATGCGAACTTATAAGCATAGTTGAATGTGATTGCTAACACGTTTATGACACAACCACCTAGTGTAACATGTAATGTATGACTCTCGTAATTGTCTCGTCATTGACGAAGCTGGAAACCTATCATAAAGGAGACTGCCAACAAAAGGATAAATATGTCTAACAGGTTACACGAGGCTCTCGAAAGAGTCTCATCACTAACGAAGCTGATGGTCTATCATAAAGGAAAGTGCCCACACATAACGGTAAATGGGTCTAACTTGTTACGCGAGGGTCTCGAAAGTGTCTCGTCAGTGACGAAGCTGGCACCCTATCATAAAGGACGCTACCGCACACAACGATAAACCCTTACATGTTATGCAATGCTCTCAAAAGTGTCTCGTCACTGACGAAGCTAGCACCCTATCATAAATTACGCTAACTCACACAACGATAAAGGGACCTTACATGTTACGCGAGGCTTTCTATTCACAGCAGGAATTGTTCTTCAAAAACAGACACCATAAATGTTTCGCTCGAATGAAGAGTATGTAGAGTACGTATCAAATATTATTATGTTTTTTTAATATGCGAAGGCTAAATAAAGATAAAAGTAAATAAGTTATGTCTATGTTATTCATTAATTTCATGCATCGCTAATATTAGGTTCACCTCCACCACTAGGAATAAAAAACCGGATTTTGTCAAAGAATGAAAGATAATTAATAGNTCGCTAATATTAGGTTCACCTCCACCACTAGGAATAAAAAACCGGATTTTGTCAAAGAATGAAAGATAATTAATAGTTTTTGTAAATTGTCAAGTCTCGAACTCAGTTCTCTATCGGCGGCTGCTTGAGCTATACACACACTAGCAGCAAAATGCAACCACCACCATATGCCATAGAATATGGGAGACAGCACAGATGGTCGGGTGACGAGGGCAGGTCTGGGCAAGATGAAAAAATGACACAGAACACTAGTTTAGAGAGAGTCATGTAAGGCTCCAAGGTCACACGAGCGGTGGTGATGCGGTGGATAGACAACACACTGCCTCAGGGGGTACAAAGGCTTGCTCTTACATTTCGATGGATGCCGAGGTGGTAGGGTGGATAGACGACGCGTCAAACGTCATGCTCTTGTTATCCACGAGTGTGGTGATGCAGTGGATAGACGACTCACCAAACTTCGCACTATAGCAAATATAAACATTACCCCTTCCATGAAAATTAACACATTNCAGTGGATAGACGACTCACCAAACTTCGCACTATAGCAAATATAAACATTACCCCTTCCATGAAAATTAACACATGGTCATTTAAGCTCTATGCGATCTTATAAGTATAGTTGACCTTAATTCCCGAACCACCGCTCGAATGAAGAATATGTAGAGCATGTAGCAAAATATTGTTTTGACAAGTCTGTAAATAGAGGTAAAAGAATATATATATACATTATTTCTGTGTTATTCTCAGTTGCTATTCAGACTGCAATGAGTAAACATCGACTGTGGATGTTCGACAATGGAAAATATCTGGAAAATGTATTTGTGTAACTACTGTAAGAAGGTATTTTCTAACATAAACAACTGCAGTTAGCATGAAGCTGGTTNATATTTGTGTAACTACTGTAAGAAGGTATTTTCTAACATAAACAACTGCAGTTAGCATGAAGCTGGTTGTGATCAGAATCCAAAGCATATTATGTTCACACATGAAAAGTGTAATTCTCAGTTAGTTCGTTGTAGCAGCTTAAAAATACATCTTGCAACGTGTAAGGGAATCCCTGAACTACATGTCAAGCCATAACTGCTGATATTACCAGATAATTGTAATGGCTCGTCTACNCGTGTAAGGGAATCCCTGAACTACATGTCAAGCCATAACTGCTGATATTACCAGATAATTGTAATGGCTCGTCTACAAATTTTGAGAGCAGTTATTTGCTCCCAGCAAGATATCCATGCAACTATTGTGTCAAGACGTTTACATATGCATATAATGCAAGGAGACATGAAAAAAATACTTGTGCGAGGAGCACCATTCGTATGTCATATCAATGCGATGCATGCCTTAGAATGTATGTACTTGTTGACGATTTAAAAAGGCATTAAAATTTTGTAGGTCTTAAGATGACACTAATAGTATGTTCAATATTACACATGACACATCATCATAACAAACAAACATAGTCAAAGTCTAATGTTTTAGTTTTTACCTGAAGCGATTTACATTCAGGCTGATTCGAAAAGATTATGTTGTGACGAATATATCGAAACCAATGTATTAGGTTGACTATGTAGTGTAAGGGTTTGAAACAGGTTGGAATAGGTCGGACAGCCCAGTTGCTATTCAGACCTCGAAGAGTGAACATCGGCTGTGGAAAGTGTGCTCTTATTCAACAGTGGAAAATATTCATGAAAGTTGTTTTTGCTGCTACTGTAAGAAGACCTTTTCTAACATAACCAATTGCAGACAGCATGAAGCTGGTTGTCATCAGAATCCAGAACGTACTATGTTCACATGCGAACAGTGTAAATCACAGTTTGGACGTTGCAGCACCTTGAAAAGACATCTTGCAACATGAAGGGGTCTCCCTGCACTGTGTGCGAAGCAATATCAACTAAGATTAGCAAATAAATGTGAGAGGTCATCTAGAAATGATGAGTGCAGTTTGCTGCNTGTGCGAAGCAATATCAACTAAGATTAGCAAATAAATGTGAGAGGTCATCTAGAAATGATGAGTGCAGTTTGCTGCTCTCGACAAGATATTCATGCAGTTATTGTGACAAGACGTTAACATACGCGTGCGATGTAGGGAGATATGAAAAAAGTGCTTGTGTGAAGAACACCATTCGCATGATATATCGATATGATATGTGTCGAAGAACGTATGCACGTGTTAACGAATTAAATATACATGTAAAACTTTGTAAGTTCCAAAATTATTCACATGCTAGGGCTAAGAGCATATCGAATATTACACCTGCTATATCATCACCTGATTGCACAGCACAGCCTAAGTCAGTGTTCTCCGAGCCAAAGCCTAATAGTAATGCCTTTTTTCCTTAAGCAATTTGCATTCAGAAGGTTACTTAAAGATTACGTTGCACCGAATTTTATAACTACATCGTCAGACGTTTGCTCTTTTCTGTCAAGTATGAGACCTAATATAATAAACCAACTTATCGACGAGGTATAAATACAAGGTGCAGTCAAACATAACATATGGTTGGACTGTAGCTATACGAAATTAGAGCCTAACGACAGTGAATATTGTACCAGAACCTTCAAAACCTCGACTGTAACTGTGTCTCATTCATCTGAAATAGAAAGCACTGTTGCTGTTAGTATACTCAAGATATGTCAAGAGGAAGAAGAAATGGTTACCAAGGGTTTGGGTTGGACCCTATCTTCAGCAAATCATCTAGAGCTGAAAAAAAAGTGTATGCTATCTACTTATCAAATAGACCCAAACTGATTTACATCTACCAGCTAAAAAGAGAATAACAACAACACAGTATTGTCTTCGACCGACAGAGTATTTATATAAATTACTACAACTGCAGAAATTCTCTCAGTTGTGAAACCAACATGGTCTGCATCATGTTCCAAAACATTGTGAGAAGAAGGAAGTACAAGTGTTGCGGTAATTTACTATGAAGAGTGCGAGCCATACAGATCATTCGAAGATGTGATCAACAAACATATCTCGCAAGCATGTAAGGTAAAAAAGGAAGTTGCTACAACTATCCAGAATATCGAGAATGCAAGTGTAACCACCAAGTCTGTCGATGACGATGCGAAATATGCATATTCAAAGGTCGCATACATACGATCTTGCTGGAAGACTGTGGCAGCAAATTTATTCTACCCTGCTCGGCCAAAGTATGTTGTGTGCATATAATTGAAACTGCGAGTTCTTCATCAGTGTNAGCAAATTTATTCTACCCTGCTCGGCCAAAGTATGTTGTGTGCATATAATTGAAACTGCGAGTTCTTCATCAGTGTGGGAGCAGCTCCCGACCGAGGCAGTGGTGTGTATAAATATATATATTTATATATATATGAATGAAAAAATCAACTTTTCTACATCATGAATGTTGCACTAGACAGCAACACGACGACTGAGGGAGAACTGACATGTCATAGCAAGTGCAAGTGTTGTCAGGTTATGTATAACCTTATTGCACATATTCTATTGCTATAGACCGAATCTCCGAAGTAGTGTTGACGTCACATAGAGTACGCTATATAAGCTACGAGTATCCTGCCAGTCGACTCCAGTGAGCTAGCAACAAGATGAATGTACCATTTCGTCCAGAGGTCGCCTACAGCGGTGTGACGTCTCGTAGNGACTCCAGTGAGCTAGCAACAAGATGAATGTACCATTTCGTCCAGAGGTCGCCTACAGCGGTGTGACGTCTCGTAGCACCAGCATCACCAATAAAGTTTCTGATACTACTACAGAGCCGAGAACCTACAGTGAAGAGTGTGAGGGCCTTGTGCATTGGCCGCATGCCCACAATCCTACAGCATACGACCACTGCCAGCAGATGGTCGACTGTAGTGTTCTGCTNTTGTGCATTGGCCGCATGCCCACAATCCTACAGCATACGACCACTGCCAGCAGATGGTCGACTGTAGTGTTCTGCTGGGGAGGTGTGTCGTTCATAATATGAGAACAAACACTCCAGTGCTATGTGGGGTGGACGAGGTGGTAACACATGCTATGCTGCACGATAATACACATACACCTCCCCGACTATGTGCTGCTACCAGTGTCTCCAGTTGCCTTCAATGCTGCTGTTGTCATCAACATCACCAGCGACGCGTNCCCGACTATGTGCTGCTACCAGTGTCTCCAGTTGCCTTCAATGCTGCTGTTGTCATCAACATCACCAGCGACGCGTCACCCAGCTAACGGCTGTCACCATCAAACGCAAGAAAGCTGCTGCGAGGATGGTGTCTACACCTGTCAAGATATGAAAAGGTACATCAACGCAGAGTACCACGTCCTGCCTGCAGCCGTAAGAAGCTACCTGCCACCGCCTGTCTGCACTGTGGATAGGTCATCAATGCCTGACGTGTGTGGGCGGTTGCCTTTATGATAGGTTTCCAACTTCGACAATGACAATACACATTCGAGAGCCACCCAATCACATGTTAGACTAGGTGGTCAGTAGCTATAAAACGTGTATTACACACAGCCTGTAGCTGGCACCAGGACGAGGAAAGAGCCGGTGGCGTCTCCCGCGTCACCTCATGACGTCTCCGTGGACTTTCCCAGCTCTCGCGCCATGTGAGCGGTGCTAGGTACGAAAGGCTCTCGTCGCTGATTGGCTACGCGAGGATCTCAAATTATCATCGTCTCTGATTGGCTGCACTAGGTTCACATAGTATAATGTTTTCAAAATAAAAAATATATATTATTTCTAAAAAAATTTTAATTTTTAAATTTAGAATTTTACATTTTTTTTTAACTTATTAACTATGCGAGGCTCTTGAAACTGACAAGTCAGTACCATTCATATTAGGTGAAGATTGTTTATCGTCATTGTCCCCTGACACAACTTCTAACAGCATATAAGCCTAGTCTAATTTCCAAATCAGATATAGTCACCAAAACATATGCATCACTGCCGACAACGAAAAATTATCACGAAGTCATTTAAGCCCTATGCTTATTATGTAACGTTCGTTTGTAAGTTAATGTGCAAATGACATCACACGAAGTTCTCTTACTGGCTGCACTTAAAGTCGAAAGTAAGGTTCAAAGTTTCATGTGTAAGTTAATGACATCACACGAAGCTCTCATACCGGCAGCATTGAGGTTCGATACCAGCTGCTAACTTATTGCACGATGCCAAATATTTATTTTTTGTTAAATTTAAATTACACATAGCTTTCGAAGGAAAGCTAACATTCTATAGGATGCTAGCAAGTATAAAATGAAAGGAATATATATAACATCACAAAAAAACATAAAATTTATATTAATACATTTTTTAAAATTTAAAATAAAAACAGGTTTTGGATATGAAAACCGCTAGCGGCGCTGCGTGACCACCAGACTCAAAATTTATTAAAATTATAAAGTTTTTAAATTGATGTTTTCTTTTTCAAAAATTACATCACATGAGGCTTTCGAAGAAGGGTGAAGCTGNCGTCTCTGATTGGCTGCACTAGGTTCACATAGTATAATGTTTTCAAAATAAAAAATATATATTATTTCTAAAAAATGTTTAATTTTTAAATTTAGAATTTTACATTTTTTTTTAACTTATTAACTATGCGAGGCTCTTGAAACTGACAAGTCAGTACCATTCATATTAGGTGAAGAATGTTTATCGTCATTGTCCCCTGACACAACTTCTAACAGCATATAAGCCTAGTCTAATTTCCAAATCAGATATAGTCACCAAAACATATGCATCACTCCCGACAACGAAAAATTATCACGAAGTCATTTAAGCCCTATGCTTATTATGTGACGTTCGTTTGTAAGTTAATGTGCAAATGACATCACACGAAGTTCTCTTACTGGCTGCACTTAAAGTCGAACGTAAGGTTCAAAGTTTCATGTGTAAGTTAATGACATCACACGAAGCTCTCATACCGGCAGCATTGAGGTTCGATACCAGCTGCTTACTTATTGCATGATGCCAAATATTAATTTTTTGTTTAATTTAAATTACACGTAGCTCTCGAAGGAAAGNTATTTTTTGTTAAATTTAAATTACACGTAGCTTTCGAAGGAAAGCTAACATTCTATAGGATGCTAGCAAGTATAAAGATGAAAGGAATATATATAACATCACAAAAAAACATAACATTTATATTAATACATTTTTTAAAATTTAAAATAAAAAAAGGTATTGGATACGAAAACCGCTAGCGGCGCTGCGTGACCACCAGACTCAAAATTTATTAAGATTATAAAGTTTTTAAATTGATGTTTTCTTTTTCAAAAATTACATCACATGAGGCTTTCGAAGAAGGGTGAAGCTGNATTATAAAGTTTTTAAATTGATGTTTTCTTTTTCAAAAATTACATCACATGAGGCTTTCGAAGAAGGGTGAAGCTGGCTGACTATATGAAGCTGACAATGTTAAAGGTGCCTTGGGTTTGTTAACACCTTGGTATTTTAAAAAAAATTAATTATTTTTTAAATTCTACATATTATATCATAAATCTGAGAGCGGCACTGAGTGACCTCTTCTTCTAATGGAGGTGAAAGGTACCTATCAACACAACATGCTGCTCCTGGCTGGCTGGGTGGCTCGCGTTAACGGTCCGGTGTTCGATGCTGCATGCTGGCTGCACATCTGGTGTTCAATGCTGCTCCTGGCTGCGCATCCACAGTGGCATGCTACATTTAGGCCCTATGCGAACTTATAAGCATAATTTGCAGTAATTCCCGAAACGTTTAAGGCACAATTGAAAAATTCATAACATAGGCATCGCCCCAGCAAGGAAAATTAACAAATGGTCATTTAAGCCCTATGCGAACTTGTAAGCATAGTTAGTTGTAATTCCTGAACTCTTTAAGATACAACAGTCAAATTCATAACATTGACATCGTCCCCGGCAAGGAGGTCGACATCGTGTGTCCAGGGTGACGGCAGGTGGTCGACATCGTGTGACTAGGATGATGGTCGGCATCGTGCGGCCGAACCTGGGTGACGCCGAGTGGGGTCGGCATCGTGCGNGTGCGACCGGACCTGGGTGACGGCAAGTGGGGTCGGCGTCATGCGGCCGGTCTTGGGTGATGGCGAGTTGGGTCGGCGTCGTGTGGCCGGATCTGGGTGCCAGAGTGCGGGGTCGGCTTCATGCGGCTAGACCTGAGTGACTGCGAGTGTGGTCGACGTTGTGCGGCTGAACCTCGTTGATGGCATGCATTGCTGAATAAAATAGTCACTCTGGTCCTACTTAAATTATTAACAACAACAGGACAAGGAAAGTTATCTCATAGTCTTCCCAACAATACACAATGATAAAGGTGCCTTACATGTTATGCAAGGCTCTCAAAAGTGTCGGAACACTGTAGAAGCCGGTAGCCAATCCTAAAGGATGCTACCATACACAACGATAAAGGAGCCTAACACGTCACTCAAGGCTCTCGAAAGTGTCTCATGATCGGCAGCCTATCATATAGAATGATACCGTGCACATTGATAAAGGAACCTAACATGTTACACGAGGCTCTCGAAAGTATCTGGGACACTTCGACGAAGCGCACAGCATAACATAAAGGACGCTGCCGAACACTTTAATGACTCATGTTGCATAACATAAAGGATGACGCAGAACACGACGACGAAGCGTGCAGCATAACATAAAGGGCGCTGCCGAACACTTCAATGAACCGCAAGGCATAACATAAAGAACGTCGCCATGATGCTTGATATAACATAAAGGACGTCGCCATGACTCGAGGCATGACATGAAGGACGTCGCTGTGGCACATGTGTAACATGAAGAACATCGCCGTACACTTTAAAGATGCGTTCAGCATAACATAAATGTCGCTGCAGTGCACTTAAACAGCCAGCACAGCATAACAAAAGGTTGGCACCAAATACTTCAACAATGCGCACAGCTGAACATAAAGGTTCACGCCGAACACTACGACGAAGAGGGAGGCATAACATAAAGGACACTGCATTACACTTCAAAGACACATACACCCTAACCTAAAGATGCTGCCGAACACTGCGACGAAGTGCACAGCATAACTTAAGGATGCTGATGGACACTTGAATGCATGCACACATATATGCATACATATACATGCACACACATATATATAAACTGGTTATCCCAGAGTCTTCCAACCATGCACAATGATAAAGGAGCCTAACATGTTATGCGAGGCTCTCCAAAATGTAATGGTACTGTTGAATTTGGTAGCCTATCAAAAAGGATGCTTACATACACAACGATAAAGGAGCCTAACATGGTATGCGAGGCTCTCGAATGTGTCTCTGCACTGGTGAAGCTAGCCTCCTATCATAAAGGATGCTACCATACACAACGACAAAGGAACCTAACATGTTATGCAAGGATCACGAAAGTAACTCGTCATCGGTAGCAAATCATAAAGAACGCTGCCACGCACAACAATAAAGGGACCTAACATGTTACGCGAGGCTCATGAAAGTGACTCGTCATCGGCAGCAAATAATAAAGAATGCTGCCACGCACAGTGATATAGGAGCCTAAAATGTTACGCGAGGCTCTCGAAAGTGTCTCAGCATTGACGAAGCTGGTAGCCTATCATAAAGGATGCTGCCACACACAATGACAAAGCTGCCTTACATGTTATGTGAGGCTCTCGAAAGAGTCTCGGACAAAGCTGGTAGCCTATCATAAAGAATGTTACCTTACACAATGATAAAGGGGCCTAACATGTTACGCGAGGCTCTCGAAAGTGTCTCGTCACAGAAGAAGTTGGTAGCTTATTATAAAGGACGCTACCACACACTCTCTAACCATTAGTCATGCAAGAGAGTCATCACAGCTAAATGCTGATGCAAACAGATATAAAAAAATTCATTATAAAACAAATAGTTGTATACATTTAACAATCTATATGTATTGTGACGTATTACACGAGAAACGCATGCAGTACAGTTTNAAACAAATAGTTGTATACATTTAACAATCTATATGTATTGTGACGTATTACACGAGAAACGCATGCAGTACAGTTTGTTATGCGAAGAAATTTCAGTTGTAAAGTATGTGAACAATAAGGTCAACGCAACTATTCAAACTGATATAAAAAAATTAAAATTAAAATATTTATAAGTATATACATAAGCATGTATCATATAAAACGAATGTCATTCCGTTGTCGAGCATGGTGGAGGAAAGCAGATCATTACTTCTACATTCATCTACTACCAGTGTACTCTGTAACAGCGAGAAACCCTGAAGAGACGCTACAACCAATACAGTATCNTTCTACATTCATCTACTACCAGTGTACTCTGTAACAGCGAGAAACCCTGAAGAGACGCTACAACCAATACAGTATCAATGTTACTACTGTGATTGTATACTCTGCTACAATATGAAAATTGAATCGATGGTTAAAGACTTACCAACTACAACATGGTCAACAGCAAGGGGTCCCGCAGAGTAGATGCAAGCAGTACGACATCAATGTAACTACTGTGGAAATACTTTTTGCACAAGTTATAGTTCACGCCGACATGAAAGTTGTCACTGCATGTTCAGCCCAACATACAAGGCGTCCCACTGTGATAACTGTGATGCTGTGTTTACCCGAAGTAATAACCTGCATAGACATAACAATACATGCAAAGGCCATGTTTGTCGTTCATCGGTAAGCAAGTGCAAGCATTACGGCAAAACATTCAGCAAGAGCAGCTGGAGAAACATAAATATAGCAACTGTAAATTTGCTACCGTCTACAAGACCTACCCATGTGATAACTGTCGTACAGTATATTCGAATAACCGAAAGCTTGAATGCACACAACATATAATGTTCTTCTTCCAAAACAGAAAGCATAAATTTTTCGCTCGAATTAAAGAAGAATATGGCAAGCATGTAACAAATATGATTATGTATTCATATTATGTCAACTCTGTAAACAAAAGTAAAAGTATGTAAATTATATCTGTGATATTCATTTATCTTAACCCTCTTTAATATTAAGTTCACCTCCACCACTGAGAAAAAACCCAGATTTTGTCAAAAGTCTAAAATATAATTAATAATTTTGTACATTGTCAAGTCTTGAACTCAGTTCACTATCGATGGGTTGCTTGTGCAATACGTACATAAGCTCGCACTACCGGTAACGTAAATTACTACATACGTATATATATGACCTAATCATAGCTACCTATAATTTCCGAACCAAATAAATATGAAATATGTATATATATATATATGTAAATAAAATTCCCGATGGATAACTTAAAACAAACTGAGGAATGTAAAAAGCAAGATATTTATATATAAATATGATACATACATGAGACACATAGTTGCGGTAACTGTAAAAAAATGTTTATGATAATATAAACAATCATCGTCAGTCCTACACAAGGGTAGACTGCGACTGTTGTAATATGCTAGGGAATATGTGAAACAGCTCAGATAGTCAGCTGACGATGTGAGCACTGTGCCTGTCTTGGCAAGTTTAACAGATAACACAGATCACTAGCCGAGAGTGTGTTATTTAAGGCTCCAAGGTCACACAGTCCCTGCTAGGGACACGATAGCCTTTAGCCGACATGATTGAATTCCGATGTGCAGAACACTTACCTATGCGTAGAAACGCAGATTCGAACCTAGTTCCCTGACTCAGAGGTATCTGACAACCTACTCATCATGGAAGAACATATATGCTGACATTTATCGTGAACCTTCTGTGAAGAGTGACGGGAAGTCTAGCTACAGTCGACGTGAATGTTGGGTGAAAGACAAATGATAAAAAAGGTTTAAGTACCATGTACGCTCAAGGTCACAGTCACTAGACAAGTCATACGCAAACTACAAGTAACATGTACACATGCACGCACGCACACAACCTCCACATTGTAATAATAATAGTGTTTAATGAGACTGTATGACTCATGTCTCACGTCTGTAAAAAAGGGTTAGAGTATATAAATTATTATTTTAGTGGTATTGATTTATCATAACCATGCTAATATTAGGTTCACAGTCATCACTAGGNGGTTAAGAGTATATAAATTATTATTTTAGTGGTATTGATTTATCATAACCATGCTAATATTAGGTTCACAGTCATCACTAGGAAAAAAGAAAATTAACAGATTTTGTCTAAATCCGAAAGAGAATTAATCGTTTTGTACAGTTCTAAGGCTCGAACCCAGTTACCTACTCATCATGGTAGAACATACACCCTGGCATATATCGTGAACCTTCTGTGAAGAGTGATGGGAAAGTTCAGCTGCTTATTTTGTGAACACTTCAATGACTCAGTCGAAAGACTAAAATATATATGAAAGCATATATGTAAATCAAATTTAGGATGAATAACTTACAACAAACTAAGATATGTAAAAAACACAAAAGAAAAAACACACAAATGTGATACATACATGTAACACATAGTCGTGATAACTGTAAAAATAAATTATCATCGTCAGTCCTACACAAGGGTCGGCAGCTCAAGTCATCGCTAAAATGGGTAGCCCTTAACAACCAGACATAGAAAGAAAAAATTNCCTACACAAGGGTCGGCAGCTCAAGTCATCGCTAAAATGGGTAGCCCTTAACAACCAGACATAGAAAGAAAAAATTTATACTATCTATCATCGAAGTTAATGTAACGTTTATTTAACGACTTGTAAAGGTTGTGTCCCTTTGCTTGCTACTAAACACAATGTATGTAAACCAGTAGTGATTCAAGAGTCTATGTCACCGATATACATTGATAATTAGATATTTTAAAAAATGTAAAGGAAAATAGTTATTAACTCCCACCTACCGCTGCATATTGCAAACGCAACTAACACTATATTTTACATAAGACCGAAAAAAATACACTCTCGAAACGCTGATACTAGCAGGCATAAAAATAAAAGAAATGTAGTTATTATCACCTACCAACAAGTATTTTACAAGTGATGAGCACTATACAGCACATCACGCGATGCTAGACAACACTGTACGTCTGGCAAGCGTGGTAGCCTTTGGTAGTACAGCAAAAATAAATAGTAAAAAATCATTTTCACATACATCCTATGTCCGAGCTATGCTACAAGCACACACAAATTCAACCAAGCAACGAACAACATATGTAACATTAGACCAAAGTAAAATACTATGACAGAGTCGTGAAGTATGGAGAACGATATGGCCAACACTACCACATACCATCGCAAACAGATATAAAACATAAAAAATCTAAAGTAAACAAGTTATAAGTACTTACCAACCAGCGCATATTGCACACGTGTCTGATACTCTACGAGTTTTTAGATAGTACGAGAGAAGACCAGACCATCCTGGTCAGTACAACAGTAATTTCACCTTGGTTTTCACATATTCCTTCTAACAACCTAATAATATTACTTGCAAATGTACAAATGCACAACAAGTTGACATTGTGCACTCATACATAACATTAGCATGATATATATATATATATATATATAAATAGAACGGGAAAAAATGAATGCATGATTGGTATACCTGGCAAGACTACTTGCATGTGCTCCAGACACCTCCGAGAAAAAAACATGTAGAGGACGTGCTGGCTGTCACCCAGGTCCGGCCGCACGACGCAGACCCCGCTCGCCGTTTCCCAGGTCTGGTCGCANGCACGACGCAGACCCCACTCGCCGTTTCCCAGGTCTGGTCGCACGATGACGACCCCACTCGCTGTCACCCAGGTTCGGCCGCACAACGCCGACCGTCATACTTGTCACACGATGTCGACCTCCTGCCGTCACCCTGGTCACACGATGTCGACCTCCTGACTTCACACTGGTCACATGGGGCTTAAATTACCACATGTTAATTTTCCTTGCCGGGGGCGATGTCTATGTTATGAATTTGACGGTTGATTCTTAAACAGTTCGGGAATTACAGCTAACTATGCTTACAAGTTCGCATAGGGCTTAAATGAGCATTTGTTAATTATCCCTGCTGGGGTGATGGCTATGTTATGAATTTGACAATTGTGCCTTAAACGGTTCGGGAATTACTGCCAATTATGCTTATAAGTTCGCATAGGGCCTAAATGTAGCATGCCGCTGTGGATACGCAGCCAGGAGGAGCATTGAACACCAGACGTGCAGCCAGCATGCAGCGTCGAACACCGGACCGTTAACGCGAGCCACCCAGCCAGCCAGGAGCAGCATGTTGCGTTGATATGTACCTTTCACCTCCATTAGAAGAAGAGGTCACTCAGCGCCGCTCTCAGATGTATGATATAATATGTAGAATTAAAAAAAAAATAATTTTTTTAAAAGTACCAAGTTGTTAACAAACCCAAGGCACCTTTACCATTGTCAGCTTCATATAGTCAGCCAGCTTCACCCTCCTTCGAAAGCCTCATGCGACGTAATTTTTGAAAAAGAAAACATCAATATATAAACTTTATAAATTTCATAAAAGTTTGAGTCTGGTGGTCACGCAGCGCCGCTAGCGGTTTTCATATCCAATACCTTTTTTTATTTTAAATTTTAAAAAATGTTTTAATATAAATTTTATGTTTTTTTGTGATGCTATATATATTCCTTTCATCTTTATACTTGCTAGCATCCTATAGAATGTTAGCTTTCCTTCGAGAGCTACGTGTAATTTAAATTAAACAAAAAATTAATATTTGGCATCATGCAATAAGTAAGCAGCTGGTATCGAACCTCAATGCTGCCGGTATGAGAGCTTCGTGTGATGTCATTAACTTACACATGAAACTTTGAACCTTACTTTCGAATTTAAGTGCAGCCAGTAAGAGAACTTCGTGTGATGTCATTTGCACATTAACTTACAAACGAACGTTACATAATAAGCATAGGGCTTAAATGACTTAGTGATAATTTTTCGTTGTCGGGAGTGATGCATATGTTTTGGTGACTATATCTGATTCGGAAATTAGACTAGGCTTATATGCTGTTAGAAGTTGTGTCAGGGGACAATGAAGATAAACATTCTTCACCTAATATGAATGGTACTGACTTGTCAGTTTCAAGAGCCTCGCATAGTTAATAAGTTAAAAAAAAATTTAAAAATTAAAATTTTTTAAAAAATAATATTTTATTTTTTTATTTTCAAAACATTATACTATGTGAACCTAGTGCAGCCAATCAGAGATGATGATACTTTGAGATCCTCGCGTAGCCAATCCAATCAGCGACGAGAGCCTTGCGTACCTAGCACCGCTCACATGGCGCGAGAGCTGGGAAAGTCCGCGGAGACGTCATGAGCTGACGCGGGAGACGCCACCGGCTCGTCCCTTGTCCCGGCGCCAGCGCCAGGTGGCGTGGAATTTCCATTTTATAGCTACTGTGGTTGTTCCTTAAATGTGTCCGCAATTACAGTCAACCATACTTATAAGTTCGCATATGGCTTAAATGACTCTTGAATAATTGGCATGACCAAACGCGCATGCGCGTATCGCCTAGCTATTTACAAACGCAAGATACACCATAGCACGTGATTATATTTAAAACTTGGAGAAATATGGTTCTTGTATAAAAAAAATCAAAACATTTAATTCATATTAGTAATTCATTGTTAATATATCTTATTAAGTAATTTTTTTACACTTTGCTGTGAAAAATTAGTTAGGGACAAAAATTGTATAATAAAATTTAGATAGTGTATTCAAATATTTGAGGTAAATTTTAAAAAGTATTATTTTATTAAGTTATACCTCTTTTGACGCGTTGAGGGTATTATTTTAGTGTGCAACGAAATTTGTCTGCGCACCGTGTAACGAAATTTGTCAGTATGAAATTGGCCGCCAAAGAAAATTAAGTGTGCATAATTGTTTAACTGACTAAGTTTACTCGCAAAAGACCCAGACTGTGAACGTTGTAGGGATATGCCCCAACGCGCATGCGCATATCGTCCAGCTATATACAAACACAAGGTACACAAAATACCACATGTTTATATTTAAAACCGGCAGAAAGTCAGTTTATGTAATAAGTAAATTGAAAAACATTTTATTTATATTAGTTATTCATTGTGAATATATATATATATCTTATTTATTAATTTTACTTAGATTGGTGAAAGAAAAAATTTTTATTGACAAAAATTGTATAATAAAATTTTGAAAGTAATTCCAAGTATTTGAGGAAATTTTTTTTAAATTTAACTATGTTCTTTAATGAAAACTTTATTGATTGTATTTCATGTCTTTCTTCGGTCATTGTATCGTTTTTCCTATTTACATTAAATATTGGCATACGTAATAAAATTGTATTTTAATCACGCCAAAGAAGTATAATTACTAACGCGCGTACATAAGTACCAGCGCCCATTTTTGTTATTGGGCGAAATGTTTTGCTACTATCTCTATTTAAATTAAAGTCTTTATCGCAATAATTTCCACACATTTATTTAAAACGGTCTATTTCCATTGTCCCGAATGTCTTTTCACTCACTCTTCTAGTCCACAGTCCAACAGTATTCACTGCACACAAGCTCGCGACACACTCTCGCAGATCGCTTCAGTCGTTCCTCGCCGCTCCGGAACGGCCCTACTGTCGCTTACGGTCGCACAAAACGCCAAACTCTTGGCTCTTAATCTCAGAGGCCCGCATGTGGTATTTATACTTGAGGTAGGTGCCGTTTAGAACGTTATCGGCAATCCAGACTGTTCTGGGGAAAGTAATAGTAATGACGACGCCATTCCTGTGTCATAAATTCGGAAAAATGAGCTTCTCAGGTTCAGCGAGGGGCGAGCTGCGATAAGAATGATCGTGCCGGCTCGCTCTCTGTAACGGATACGCGGCGACCGGCCTATCGCTCGCCTGTTCATTCAAAACAATCCTTTGCCCTTTGCCTCGCTGCCGCCGCTATCATATAACGACTCTGTCGTCCTCTTAGCTTGATCGCGCGGGACGGGCCAACTTCATTGCCGCGACCAGCGAAAGTAACAATACTGTTCAAGTGAATGTGCACGAATGCGGTGCGTTGTATCTTTGGTATAATATTTGTACACTTAGTTAAAATTTGTTTATATGAGGTGGAGGGATAGCCAAAAGTAGGACTTCAGAAAAGTTGTAAGTAACCGTGGATGAGAGAGTCATCTTGAAGGTGTTGTGCATGTATCTTGCATCGTGTTAAAGCTTCCTAAAATTTAAAACCTTAGTAGATAACAAGGACGCATATATTTCGCACTCTTAGGAAGAGAGGGCTATCAATAGTTACTTGGCTATTGCACAAGGGTGCGACGAGCACACGGGAGGGAATACAGAGCTGAATTGCCTCGACGCCAGGAAGCGGGCGTAGAAATGTGGTGAATTTTTGCAACATCTCGGTCCCTTCTGTCATATAACGTCCACTAATNCGCCAGGAAGCGGGCGTAGAAATGTGGTGAATTTTTGCAACATCTCGGTCCCTTCTGTCATATAACGTCCACTAAATGCGTCTACATGGCTGGGGGTCCACGGTTCTGGGAGGTATTTTCCGTTCTCCTAGGCTAAAGAGCGAATAGAGAGGATGGCGCAGCCAATTCCACGCTCAGGCCGCCTCCGGCTCGTGGTCGTATTTGGAATGCTCTGTTATCGTCTTTAATCGAAAAAAAGTTGGTTTTGGAAATATGCCCTTGCCGAGTCCTTGAATCGGACATGGGTTCTTCTAGTTAGATAATTGTTAGTCTCTGTGAGCAAGGTATTACTTCAGATTCTTCAAAAACGTTAATATTATTACGAGATTCATTAACATCAGGTACCTATTCCTACCGTTAGGAAAGCATGCTCATGATTTTAACGGAAACATCGACGGGATATCCGCCTTTCGTCAAAATAAATATAAAGTACGTATGCCACCCGTANCGCCAGGAAGCGGGCGTAGAAATGTGGTGAATTTTTGCAACATCTCGGTCCCTTCTGTCATATAACGTCCACTAATTGCGTCTACATGGCTGGGGGTCCACGGCTCTGGGAGGTATTTTCCGTGCTCCTAGGCTAAAGAGCGAATAGAGAGGATGGCGCAGCCAATTCCACGCTCAGGCCGCCTCCGGCTCGTGGTCGTATTTGGAATGCTCTGTTATCGTCTTTAATCGAAAAAAGTTGGTTTCGGAAATATGCCCTTGCCGAGTCCTTGAATCGGACATGGGTTCTTCTAGTTAGATAATTGTTAGTCTCTGTGAGCAAGGTATTACTTCAGATTCTTCAAAAACGTTAATATTATTACGAGATTCATTAACATCAGGCACCTATTCCTACCGTTAGGAAAGCATGTTCATGATTTTAACGGAAACATCGACGGGATATCCGCCTTTCGTCAAAATAAATATAAAGTACGTATGCCACCCGTANTCATGATTTTAACGGAAACATCGACGGGATATCCGCCTTTCGTCAAAATAAATATAAAGTACGTATGCCACCCGTAAAACACCCGGCAACGTACGATCATATGGTCTTACCTCCTCAAATGTTCTGCTTCTAAAGTTTGAAGAACCTCAATCCAGATTCAAAAGAATACATTTTGCTAGTTCTCAAATATAGCAAAAAAATTTCGATGACTTTTGGTTACCAAATCTTTGAAACAATAGAATAATATTTTAAGGAGTTACAATTGGCAGGTTAATGGATTTACGGTATATACCAACTCCTTAATGTACAACTGAACACAATGCTCTTCGTCTCCAGAACATAACATATAAAATATGAATAAAACAATATCAACTGATAGACCTTGTTACAAACTTGGTGTACGTTTTAATGGCTAGATGAAAAAAATGTTTCCTGAAAACTTTCCAAAAGAATCGCAAGTGACTCGCGGATTCGCATACTGTTGTCCTTTATAGTTATATATACATCAGTACATTAACAAATCGGTTTCGTACGTAATTCACATACCGTTAAACAAATAACGAAGGAATATAATAATTTTTTATTTATTTGTTATTGTTTTGAAAATTTTAATTAAACATTTATATCATCCACAGCTGAAAAATATGCCAATCATGAAATGGATACAATTTAGAAAATCATTTATATGTCAATTACTAAGTACGTGTATAAAGATAAATAATGCCGTATTAATACATACTAAAATATTAAATTTTTACTGGTAGGTTATGTTTTATGACATTTGGTACACAAAACAGCTGTATTTTAAATTATCAGTTTTAGGTGTGACTAATTACGAAAATACTGCAACATCGGAAACATTTTGTACCAGGAATGCTATTACGTACAATGCATCTAAGCTTGTTGGCAGAAATGCAATACTGAGAATTTTTTATTGCAATGGATTTCACTTTTAAACATGCAGTTAATTTAAAAGAGGAAATAATTTCCTGGACATGAGTTTGCACATAATTTTGTTAAGGTGTTTCANTAAACATGCAGTTAATTTAAAAGAGGAAATAATTTCCTGGACATGAGTTTGCACATAATTTTGTTAAGGTGTTTCATAACCATTAAGTATTAGTTTATATCATTGTGACGTCACAGAAGTATATAATAACAAGAGGATCTCCTGAATCTGTGCGGTTGACATGCTGGCCTCGAACCACAGCTATCCTAGCTCCAATCCCGAGAGGATTGAATTTTTCGCGTGCAGAAAATGTGGCGGTTGTTGCCGATAGCCGGTAGGGTTTTCTAGGTGTTTTCCGCAACGCTGCATTTCGTGGTGTCTGAGATTAAATATAATCCCAACTCATCCATGCCCAACATAGTTCTGGAACTGTCATAGACTCGGAAACCACTAACAAGAGGCTGACCCAATTACGTCCAACCAAGTAAAAAGGGAAAATGTGCCCTCAGTGCTGCAGAAGTCAATAAACAAATGACACGGTCTCAAATATTTATAGTAAGGTGAATTCTNGAAAATGTGCCCTCAGTGCTGCAGAAGTCAATAAACAAATGACACGGTCTCAAATATTTATAGTAAGGTGAATTCTAGAATTCTGCCAGAAAATAACGCGAATTCTGCAGGTTCCTACATATTTGGTATCGGGGTGTGTTATGGAATATTACGCCCGTAGTTTTTGAGACAATTCGTTTGGTACTTCAGCCAAGATGTTTTCGTACTGCAGTCTACATGAGTTTAATTTATTTGCGGGTTTGCAAATGCAAGGGCAGTTTGTCGAGTTTTAGGCAGTTGAACACTGCAACAGCTGTTCTCCTCGTGACTTGAGTTCGACGGCATCATATACGTGGTGGGTGGTGGTGGGTGTTCCCGTTTGGAGCTGCCGGACACGCTACCTGGTGTGCCACGGGACTGCGGCGAGCACCATGTCTGTGTTCTGTTAAGGAGTTACTATGCTATTCTGCGCCTCAGTGGGCCGAGTCTATAATGCGTCAAGCAAAACTGGAACTACCTGTTGCCACGTACTTAAATTACGCCCGGGACTGTCGAGGACGTGTTTGTTTCTACCAATCGTTTTTTATCTTCATCTTAAATCGCGCTTATTAACTTTGACTGCGAGACGTAGCGGTTCGTTTGCAACTCGCCTGGATAGGATTATTTACGCTACAAGTAAACANTATTAACTTTGACTGCGAGACGTAGCGGTTCGTTTGCAACTCGCCTGGATAGGATTATTTACGCTACAAGTAAACACCGCATAAAAGAGGGGTCATTTTCGCAACATCGTCAACTGATACAACCTTTTTGATAAATCGTGCGTTAAATTGCAATATCGAGAACTTTTGTATACAGATTTTTTTGTAACTCAAGGAGCTCCAATTTGAAAGCGTTTCTTATTAAATTTAATGATCTGGTTTTAATTCCAACAAATATTATAAATGAATACGTTAAGTTTATAGAATTTATCAACTGTCTTTAAANTATTAACTTTGACTGCGAGACGTAGCGGTTCGTTTGCAACTCGCCTGGATAGGATTATTTACGCTACAAGTAAACGCCGCATGAAAGAGGGGTCATTTTCGCAACATCGTCAACTGATACACCCTTTTTGATAAATCGTGCGTTAAATTGCAATATCAAGAACTTTTGTATACAGATTTTTTTGTAACTCAAGGAGCTCCAATTTGAAAGCGTTTCTTATTAAATTAAATGATCTGGTTTTAATTCCAACAAATATTATAAATGAATACGTTAAGTTTATAGAATTTATCAACTGTCTTTAAANAATGATCTGGTTTTAATTCCAACAAATATTATAAATGAATACGTTAAGTTTATAGAATTTATCAACTGTCTTTAAAGTACGAAGCTTGTCCGATTGAAGGTAGTTGGGATAGAAATAAGGCGAAAATATATTGTATGAAGAGTGAGGCTCATTTGACGCTTCCAGACACTGGACTTGAAGTATAAAATCTGTTAATTTTAGTAAACTTTTTTGGCAAGCACGGTAGGTTTTAATTTCCTATATCTTTCTAGTTGTGGTATAATGTATTTCAGGGGCCTAAATAGATATATCTAAACATCTATTTATATGTGGTAAAGAAGCACTTCTAAAAAACTGTTTCGCTCTTCACTGAGATGAGATACGGTGAGGCCAGGCCAGGCTACGGCGGGGAAACAGTCTCAAATCTTCCAGTCAACAGGCCAAGCGGGAACAACAGATCTGCCGCTCGGGCGGGGCATTCGGCTCCACTACGGCATCAGAACGGTCTCATTCATTTTTACACTCCCTCAAAGGTGAGAACAACCTCCCGGCGTTTTCGACAGCGCAGTTAAAAAAATTGTGGAGATGCTGTATTGTGAACCTTACAGATTCATAATTTTAACGTTTAGGTTATTTAAGCAAACAAAAAAAAAAAACAATCTGTTCACAAGAAAGTGGTAAAAATGTGCGCTTTCCGCATTCCACTCTTCCTGATTCTTATTGTACGGTACTGAAGAAACCGTGAGTGGAAACCTCTAAAAGCCACGATAAGAGGGAGTCTCAAGCCAGGTGTCACGGGAGTTTTTATTCTGCCCAGCGAAATATGTTGGAATAGCAAGATTTAGAGACATTATTTTGCACGAGTTCGCAATTAACGACCAGGTGGCAAAAATGTATCATAATGAGACAATGGCTTTGTGGCGTACACAAACTCAGAACGGACAGTGCATCGTTGATATGGAAAATATCGTGCCGCTGACAAGTCGCCAAGATGAGGAAGGTAGAGGATGCAGGCGAAGGCTGGGCAACGACTCTTAAAATACACGTGTGAAAGTAACTGCACGCACTGCCGTCCCAGAACATGCTGGACAAAACAAGATTTACCGTTTAACCATGTCCAACTATCTACAGCAATAAACGTGTAAATATGTGCAACTAGATACCGCATTAGTTCACGGGGCTTCATAAACAGCAGCGTTTGTTGGACATCTGAGATAAACTTTCATTTATTCACAATGACGGTGGCGCAGGCAGTGTCCAGGGCGCTCGCCTCCCACCACAGCGATCTGCGTTCGATCCCCGGCGGGTTCACTCCCAGATTTTCGCATGTGGGAATCGTGCTGGACGATGCCGCTTGACGGTGGATTTTCTCCGGGTACTCCCGTTTCCCCCGCCCTTGCATTGCAGCGCCGCTCCATTCTAGGGTTTCATTTCTGTCATGCCCGGAGATGACGGTCACCTACGGGTCCCAGCTGGAAAGNCTCCATTCTAGGGTTTCATTTCTGTCATGCCCGGAGATGACGGTCACCTACGGGTCCCAGCTGGAAAGACCGTCATTCGGAGGGTGTCGCCTAGCCCTGGGTGCACTCCCCACACGACATTAATTTTTTTACGTGTAATGAAAAATTGTTTCTGTACGTTACTCGCAAGTGAAATGAGAAGTTGTTTGACACTGGTGAAACTCCCAGACACTGTCTATGAATATGTTTTAACCACGTCAGGTTCTGATTTTAATGCTATTTTTTTTAGCAACGGGTGCTGTTTAAAGTTATTTCCTTTGATGAAATAATTACCGACTCCTTCTACTGCCAGGATACAGACGAAATGCCCCAGAAAACGTGTCTAAAGTAAGTCGTCGTTGTTCAATAGGATTTTTCCTCAACTCGTGGCAAACCACGCCGATCTCGATGTGGAAAAATATTACAAAACAAAGGCTGAGTGATTTTACATAAGAAGTAATTCCGCATTATTTATATTCTCCGGCATCACCACCAACAGACTACCACTTGTTTATGTAACCAAGCCACCTCATGTTGGACATAATAATAAAGAAATTGGGATAGTGCAGAAAGCTTCGGAACTTGCTTGGCTAGTAGAAGTGAGCAGGAATACAGAGTAAACAAGTGCACATAGGTGAAATGTGGCGATTCCTTTGATGTTGGCGTACTCGTTATCTGATTGGCTGTGCAAGACTCTGGGCAAGGACCTTGTGTCTGCTTGGTTACTGCAAGCTAAGAAAAGTTACATATTGGTTACACCACCGGCTGGTGAGTATGTTACCAAGCGCTGATTGGCGAAAGGCGTTCCTATCCTGGTGAGTAACGCCATTTCCCTAGTGTGTGTGGATGAAGTTCACGGTGCAAGCGCCTGTTTCACGTATCGGTTCTTAAGTACTCTCTATCTACGATGTGTCGCTGAAAAAGGGGATATTTTAAATTTGCAGGTATATTATTTACTCCATTACAAATGCCATTATTTGTTTGGGGCTAAGAAGACGGCCATTTATTTCTGAACAACCACCAAAAAATTATTTCCAGGGAAGAATGCGGCTAAAAGATTGGTATTTTGTGTCTCCCTTCCCCCTATAACCACCCCACATAAAAACCACTTGCCACATAGAGTGTAAAACGTGTACACGCCGAGCCGCTGGGAGCGAGAAGTGTCCCGAGGGCCTCAGCTGATGCCGGGACCACGAGCCTGTGTTTCGCTAATGGAAGGTAGCCGTTGGTCATGCGCCGACATTTACAACACGGGAGCTGAAGGTGGTAACACCCGCCGACAAACCGTCCTCTATTGATGGAGCGTTTTACAAAATCCAGCACCTACATGTCTCACGGTAGCTGTGAGTACGGAAGACACAGCGGCATGTATCGCTCCAGCAACGCAGCGAAACGCCGTTCGTCGACCGCAATCCGGAGAGCGGCAACAGGCCGACCAATAGCGGATCTCCCACAACGCGCGGTAGTAATGACAACAGTGTATTGTTAAATAAAGTAATATGTGCTTGAAGTAACCAAATACCTTTTTTATAGGAGCAATTATTTATTTTGTTGTTGAAACTAAATAACGTTTTTCTTGTTATTTAGTTGCTCCAAACTTGTAAGATTTGGTTTGTGCAACCTAATACTTGTATGGTAGATCGTATACTAGAGTTTCGATTATTGTAAAAATAATAATGAGGTCCGAGAATCGCACTCGGAAGCCAAGCGCCAGAATGCTACGCCTCAGCGTTCTCGGCTCAGAGTGTCTATTTGCGAAGCACGTATGTCTTTTGTCTAACAGAGTCTAATGCACTACATTTGCATCAAAAAACATTTCTAACTTTTATAGTTTTATGTTAAATAAATGTAGATAATTTCAGAATGCAACAAAATAAAGGTCACGCTCGACAAATAATTATAATTGATTTATTTGGTTCAAATGAAGAAATGGAAATATTTTGAGCAAAAGCGGATGAGTTGAGTGAACAAAATATTATTCAGTGCAAACAAATATTAAATTCGAATTAATAATCCTACCATCTGTGTCACCATCTGCTCCTAACCAACGCAATAAATCTGGTGTCCAAGCTCACCATTTGGATGGAGGGCATTAGCAAAGGCGCCATAGAAACAGCGGTGGTTATGGAGAAAAATATTCTCTGAGCCGCTCAGTTTCACACTCCAGTGTGTCCAACTCAACAGTTAAACATAAACAATCTGCACCTGGTATTCCAATTCCTTCCAGTGGCGTAGAAATGGTCGCTGACTTTCAGAGCACACAACGTTAGTGCTCCAAACACATTGTGTACGGTGTCTTCTATGGCCAATAGGATAGGAAACTCCTCTAACATCCACTTGTCCAGTCTATGACCACATTCGTTGAGATGACCCTCTGCCGACATGGGGTGACGACTCTCCTCGTACGCCGTTTTCAAGTTTTGAATCTTCATTGAACACTAGATACAACAGTATGTTATCAATTCATGCATTCCATTTTAAATTAAGGAAAGATTTGTTACACTTAAAAAAAAAAATAAACACATATATTAGGTATCTTAAATAAAACCTGTTTCTCACTGTACTCATGTTACGTGCAAACCGGCAGATTGAAAACTGTCACTGTACTGTCTGCAAGTTTCATCAAGATGCCAGACTACGCCCAGTGGTGTATCTTTCACTGCCGGTTTTACAGCTTGTGATGGATATAACAAACGTTATGTGAGCCTGACTACTCCATTCTGCTATAATCAAAAGTTTTGTACTGGTTTGTTTCCAGCCCAATGACGTATACATTGAAGAGTCAAAAAAACTGGTACACCTACCTAATATCGTGTAGGACCCCCCGAGCACGCAGAAGTGCCGCAAGATGACGTGGCATGGACTCGACTAATGTTTGAAGGTACGCAGGAGGCAATTCACACCATGAATCCTGCAGGTCAGTCCACAAATGTAATCTGCACCAATTTGAGTAAGGGTTGCACGTCTGTCACGTTTAATGATTCTCGTCAGTCGTCGTTTGTCCCATTCTTTCACGATCTTTTTCCGGCTGCAGCGATGTCGAAGATGTGATGTTTACAGGATTTCCGATATTCACGGTACACTCGTGAAATGGTCGTACGCGAACATCCAAATGTTATCGCTACCTTGGAGATGCTATGTCCCATCTCTCGTGCGCCGACTATAACACAACGTTCAAACTCACTTAAATCTTGATAACCTGCCATTGTAGCAGCAGTAACCGATCTAGCTGCCGACCGCATCGCGTTACTCCGATTGGTTCTATTCCTCTGTTATTGGNCACCCCGTTACTCTGTTTGGTTCCATACCTTTGTTATTAGCATACGCACGCCTTTACCAGTTTTTTTGGCTCTTCAGTGCACCTAATCAAATAGCTAGCGAACATCCGAAAAATCCCCCGACAAGGTCTTGTTTTAAAGACAAGGCCAGCAAAAGATGTGGGCCTGGCAGCGACTCACTACATTTTGTTAGGTCAGCCGGTATAGGGTCGACAGTTTGCGACTGCTTTTGTTTACTGGAAACTCAGAACTCTTAACTGACTCGTTACAGCAGAAAAGGGTTATCGAGTCGAACGATGCACGTCTAAATATATCATTCGCACTATTTTTTCGGTTGAAAATGTACTCAGTAGCTGTTACCAAATAAACTTTTGAATTGACATTTAATGTCATTAATCATATAAACCAATTTTACCGACTAATCACAGAGTTGTGTTGGCAAAAGCGGCTAGACTATTAATAGGCCGCTTTTAAAAGTGATGCTTGGTTTATTCTTTTCTCCTACTGTATACGTACTTCCGCTTAGGATAAAAAGTATTTTTGTTATTAATCTAACGTAAAGAGAATAGGAAATAATGTGCAAACGTCAGCTACGGAGAAACTTTTCCGCGTGTTCAAACAATTATCTGCTTTTTGCAGCTTGCACTATCAAAATACCATGGATAGGATTTAAGGTTAAATCAATGATTATGTAAAGTTCGTTAAAATGTTTGTACGTTTCCTCTGACATAGTTCTAAGGCAACTGGAATGCATTAGAGTTAGTTAAATTATTATATTCATATGAAATCATGGATTTGCAGGAAAACCTATTGTAAACACATATTGTCGTTGTAGTTCAACCGCCAGATTTTAACAGCTCTAGTGGCGATGGTTAAGTCAAAGGTGGGGACATGATCAGAAGGATAAAATTGGTGTGCTGTACTCATGTGTGGCTCAAGGGACGTTGTGAAATTGCTACCAAAAGTAATTATGTTACAATTACGCTGAATATTAGGCTATTATGTACAAAACAAAAATAACGCATTTCAGCTCCTAAGACATTAAAATTAAACTATAAATGGCTCGCTAATGAACGGCAAAAATTTGAAGTAATCCTTGTAACATTAATGGTATCATTGTTTTCATTACTAGTTAAGTATTACAAAAAGTTATGATTTTCAATATTTATTTTAAATAACTGAATTAAACGTAAAAACATTTTAGGTAAAAATAAAAGTCAATGTTAAGATACTGCCCTGTGGAAAGAACTGTATCGGCCTATGTGTGATTTCAAAAAACGAACAAGAAACAATCACGCCAGTACTCTTTGCGACCTATGTGGGATAACAGCAGTATAAACACCTCTTAGCGGACAGCATTTGAAATAAAGATGGCAGTTATACACTGAAGAGCCAGAAAAAAATGATATAGGCGTGCGTATGCAAATAACAGAGGTATGGAACCAATCAGAGTAACGCGATGCGGTCGGCAGCTAGATCGGTTACTGCTGCTACAATGGCAGGTTATCAAGATTTAAGTGAGTTTGAACGTTGTGTTATAATCGGCGCACGAGAGATGGGACATAGCATCTCCGGGGTAGCGATAACATTTTGATGTTCACGTACGACCATTTCACGAGTGTACCGTGAATATTGGGAATCTTGTAAAACATCACATCTTCGACATCGCTGCAGCCGGAAAAAGATCGTGAAAGAACGGGACAAACGACGACTGACGAGAATCATTAAACATGACAGACGTGCAACCCTTTCTCAAATTGGCGCAGATTGGATTTGTGGACTGCCCTGAAGGATTCATGTTGTGCAGTGCCTCCTGCATACCTTCAGACATTAGCCGAGTCCATGCCACGTCGTCTTGCGTCACTTCTGTGCGCTCGGAAGAGATTATTGTGGAGGGGAAGGGGGGGGGGCAGACGATATTAGGCAGGTGTACGAGTTTTTTTTGTCTCTTCAGTGTACGTACCATGTGTGTTAATGGGAAAGAACTGGTGATTCAATGGTAGCATCAGCGAGTTAGACTTTAGTCAATTGGGTTTGATAACTCGTCAGGAGTCTAACGCAATTAAACATATTTGTTATATTTAACTGCCAATTTAGCAATGTTTTAAATAACTCAAAATTAATTTGTACATATTTTTTATAATTTAGATTTGGATATTTAATTCTTAAGAAGTTCTGATTTTTATACATAAAAAGACAAGGTCACATGCAATAAAAACGCAATTTGCGTTCAATGTCAAGCATATTCAATGTCACAGCCGACTTCTTTTTCTTATGCTTGTCGCTCGGCATGCATCGATGTGAGCATCTGAGAACCAAAGCGTGGTCTCAAGCTCTCCATGTTGCACTTCTTTCTTACAGTGCTGCATATAACCAACAGGAAAGGTTGAAGGGTATTACACACTGAAAATATTTATGTCTATTTACTGACCAAAACTCGCCAGCAACTCTGGACACTGATTGGCAACCACCGACGTGTTGCCAGGGCTTGAGGCCAGTTTTCTAAGGCAGTTTTTTTATGTCCAGGACTCACGTGGTAGATTCTCTTCTGAATGTTTAGTCATTCGATGCCTTCGGTGGTGTTCACGTCGGCCGTTCATGAACCCAAGGTGACACAACGTCCAGAAGTCAAATCGACATTGCAATATGCCATGAGCCCATCAGTATGCCGTATAGCTACAGTGGCGCGAAGTCTTCATCGGGCGCAGTGATGTTGTTTATCGCCATTTTCACACGACAAAGTGAATGCACGTCAGCAGTTCTGCAAGGCCGATATTTGCACGGAGCGTCTGAAAACAAATCGTGGACAACAGTTGATGTTGTCCATGACTTGGAAACTGCTCTCACTGACCAAACATTTGCGCCAAGTTGTTCAGCGTCTCTCAAAGATCAAGAGTTTGCTTAAGTATACTGCTACAAAATTTGGATTTGCAGAGCAGTACAACAATGCTATATAAGAAATAAATCTAGGAAAACAGTCATCATCTCCCGCAAGTGGTGACCCATGTCATATTATCTAAGACGGACGGCGGCAACGTCTGCCCTAATCTGCGCTGTCCTTCGATCAACGCTTTTATCACAAATGCGTGATTCGGACATATAGCGAGTGCCTGAGTATAGTGGTCAAGTGTGTAATAGGTCACAGGTACTGAGGCTAGGTTCTTACCTATACACTGTACTCTGATAATATTAAGCTAAACACCAACACGAATGCGGCTGGATAGTGTACCTGTATTATAATTACTAGATTGAAAATTTTCAGTGGCCAGATGTTCGAAGTAAAAACCGCTGCCTTCATAAACGAGCATAACGCCTTAGGTTGTCAAAACCACCAATAACTCTTAGATGAAAAACACACAATGTGCCAACGGGAAGAACCAAGGAGTACAGAGACCTGTGCCGTGTAGTCTGATGACAAGGAATTTCGCGAGAAATCCGTGTGTATACATTTTGTCAGTAAATAATATTTTTTCCCCCTTCAGTTACAGTTGTACTGTATAACAGTAAATAACTTTACTTTTTTCATGCTAAAGCCTGCAATGGAAAATAGGTTACTAGTGAGACGGACATGATGATTTGTTAATGTCAAGTGTTTTTACCCAAAATATGTCTAAACAATTGTGGAAGTCCTCACTACCAACATATTTTGTGGTTCAAAAATATTTAATAGTGACTACAACCATTACTGGTAGTTATTACAAAATAACGACTGGCAAAAGAGATGGCAGGGTGCACTCGCACGAAATGTTTGGCAGCAACCGCAATTATTTTTAACCCAGTGATACGGGTTTTCGAGCGTTATCTGCGGGGAATTTGAGTGTGTTGGACCATGGAAGGGAGGAGGGTGAATTCCTGAAAACTGATTTTGCCAGCCTGTCGGCGGTGTTGGGGAACGGTACCCCCGGCGTGGGAGCGGACCACAGCTGCGGCCGTCGCTGATCGATAAGAACGTCAAGTCCGCGCTAACACGGCTCCGGTAACGCTGATTAAACCAGCGCGGGGCTGCGGCTGCAACTCCACTATCGCCTCCCACGCCCCTCGCTGGCCAGGCTTGACCACTGCCCTTCCCCTGGCACGTCGGCTACCCACCACGCTAAGCTCCTGCCTCTCACAGAGAGCTGCTCGCCCACGTGCACAAATATTATACTTAGTACTTTGACTGATACCGACGTCATACGACATTGCTTCATTTCAACACTGTTTTATGACGTTCGCCGTAATATAAACGTCCCGCATACTTTGAACACATTGGCAACGTAAGATTACGCCACCGGTAATTTTCATTAAGTTTACTGTAGCGTAATTTTTTACGTCAGCCGCACTCGAAGCGTAAAATTATCCAAATGAAGAGAATGGTCTTAATGTTACGTTACCTCGGAAGGAACATTATATTGGGACACTCACAACTCGGCATACTATTGGCTGACGGCTGACCATTAACGAACGTTGTACAGTATACAGTAAGCGTCTCCGGTGAAGTGCAGACCAATAGGACAGCGGTAAGTGGGAATACAGAGACAGGTAGAAATGGTGCTGAAGCAGTGGTGACTGTAAAGGAATCACTTAAAACTTTCCTGGAATGTCTGTATTTATGTGCCGCACTCAAAGTGTTAGAGACACTAAATATTGCGAAAATCTTTCGAGACAACAGATGTTCCAAAACACTGTAGCGTCCTGATCCTTTTCTGATTGGATGATGCATTTTTGATTTGGCGCTTTGTAAGCCAATTATAAACGGGAGAGTATCTTTGTGCACACACGACATGTAATAATAAAAGTAAATCTTCTGACACGTGCACAATACGTTGAAACCAAGGGAACAATCTACTTTTTCTGCGATAAACCATCGTCTCTACCTACCAAGTTTCGGCGAACTGAGTTAGTTGACACAGGTTTGTATATCTTATTTAATAATTTTTAACTGTAAATATATCAGTAGAATAATCAAAATTCTTTTATAAATGGATAAACACAACTTTTATAACATTTTATTCTATATGACCTTTCAATAGTTAATTTAATTAATAGAATTAATAATTAAGTAATTTTTCTAAATTATTTACTTTTTAAACGTAATCTGATAAGAAAGAGTTTTGAATATTTTATTATTCTTAAAAGTAGTTAAATAATACAGAAAGCTACACCTAACACTTTAAGAAAATGTGTAGCAAATATGGCAAAAATTATTTTTTTATGAAAAAAAAATAAACCAATTCCGGTACACTTTCCAGAATTAAGATAACCCTATGAAATATTTTATAACTTTCATGGAGCCACATACCAATTTCCAGGGTTCAATACTTTACAAGAATAAATAGTGTCTTAGTTATGATTTTTAATGTCAAGCATACCCACTTCTAATCAAGGCGTTAGTAAACCAAGTAGTGATTCGCATAATAATTAGACCGACACGGATAATAAATTATTAGTAGTATGAATTTTTAGTAGACAGACACTGATCATAAACACAGAACAGAGCCCTAATAATGTAATTGTTGGGTGCTAGAATCGCTCTTTTACATAGTCACTGGTCGTCATTTATATTTCTTTGTAGATCTGGGTAAACGCTAGCAATCAGTTCCGTATCACTATCCACCAAATTACTAAAATTCGCCGTTGGTGACACACAGTCCTCGGCATATGTTTCTAACCGCCCATCTCCAATTTTAAAGAGTGTATCAGCATAATGTCCTGTATCAACGTCATTGTAGAGGTGCACTCTCATATTTGTCGTCAAACTGAACTTCTTGTCATTTGCCCATAAGCTTGACGACTTGAGAGAGGCTTTGATTTCATCTGCAGGTGTGCCCCTCTGAATCACCTTTAGAGTTCGGCGGAATTCACCAGCCAGTAATACAACTATTCCTCCCATAATATCTGTATTGTTTAGTATATCCTGTAGAGTTCGGTTTAGGGCCTCTGTCGCTTTTTTGTGTGACATTGTGATTTCGTCCCACACTAACAACTTATATTGACGCATTATTGTTCCCCCGAGCGCTATTATTAATAAAAATATTTCTTGAGGCAATGAGAAATTTTTTCAGGATAAAAAGTAGGCTATGTCACTTCCCAGCCCTCCCACTGTTTCTGCACAAAAAATCACGTCGATCCGTTTCTCCGTTGTGACGTGAAAGAAGGACAAACAAACAAACAAACACACTTTCGCATTTATAATATTAGTTAGGATAGTGCAGCGACGTGGGGTGAACTGTTGCAAGGGAAGCTGTGTTTTTCCCTGTGATATAACTAAACGTTTGATAGTTTACACATCGGCCTCTCTTAAACGTAGAAGTGCAGTTGACGTTACAGCACGTGTGTAATGGGTGCTTCGCCGCTCTCGCGTGAATGGCCACAAGACATTCTGTTTCTCCCGGACCCGCTCTAGTAACTGGTTCTTGCTGCGTGCGCTGAGTGTGTACAGCACTAAGCAAGCACCATCTAACCTTACAAAACTTCAGAACGCGCCACTGGCATAGTGCAAGGAAAGGAAAAAAATTCTCGGGTTCAGTGACCTGTGTATACTGCGTTCAGTGACCACGTGTGTGTACTCCGGACTGAACTACTTGCAAATTGGTAGCCGGCCTCTATGAGTAGCTATTTAATCCCGGAAAATCTCCTTCTATCGCAAGTGGTGCCTATGCCAGAAGGATCGATGACGGAAACCAGGACGTCTGTCCTAAATATTACCGTCCTTCGATCTTGCATACTCTATGAGTTTATGAATCCCGCTACATGTGGCTTCGGATTATGTTGTGGTTTTCCGTTTACCCAGAGTCAACCAAGTTTTGTCACCGTGATTTATTAGTGAAAGCAATCACTATTGTACACAAATTTAAAATACAGATTTTCCTCAGAAGTTCGCCAATATTTTTTGGTTACAAACGCCATTGGCCAACTCTCAAGACGTAGATGATAAGAGCCGCCCAAATCTCTTCACTCTTCGCCATTGGCCAAAATTATGGCAATATGACGATTTTTTCGTTAAGCATTAACTACTGGTTTCCAGACTTTCATAAATTCAAAATTGTATGGTTTGATTAATTAACTTTAGTTTTAAAATATCTTCACTTGCTAGAAGCTCAAAACTATCGCAAATTTAAGCGTTAGAAGACTATATTTTAAACACTTGCACTTCCTTGCTAATTTTGTGGCTGGGCCACTCGTTTCCTGTCACACCCTGCTAGACTCTGAAACAGTACTACAAATGTAGAAAGAAACAGAGCGAATCACATACAATCTAGTACATGGGATAAAAAGCTCATCATGAGGACGCCAAACAATGCACTGGGAAAATGACAGTGCCCGGGGTGTATGCAAAACTGTCGAGTTAGCCTAGCCATTAAATAAACACGTAAATTTCCTGATTTTGGCTTATTGTATACTTTACAGAACATTGCTTTACAGAAAAGTCTTTGAAAATTGTAAATTAACTAGGATAATTATAATTTTGTGGTAAAGTAAAATATTTTGTAGCCCCCACAAAATAAATTTCTAGGGGCCACACATGTTCAGTGGTGACAACTAAAAAATGTGTTCGCCACAAAATAATTTGGTTGTGTGTATATTAAAAACAACAGTTTAACAGCCACAAATTCTTTTTTTCAGTATACTTAAACGTCAGCACACACTCCCAAGCCTTCTAATGAAATCTCATCCAGAAACACTCTCACCGAAAGCTTGCGTCCCTACCAACTAGAGCACGGAGGTTGCCAGCAATAAAATAAGGACAAAGTTACGTGGAACCCAAGCGAGAATTCAAAACTTGCATCAACAGCAGCTGGGCCTTTAAACCACGGATCTAATATGTCAAGAATCGCGAGGCCTACCTGATCTCACGAATACTTACCTGCCCGTGGCGTATTGGAACAACCACCACATACACGTGCGGATCTCAGAATGTAGTTACCGAACTCCTCGAAAGGACAAGAAAATATGACGACTGGAAAAGGAAACTGGTGGTATAACGCGGCTATGTGATGGAATAGTAGGATATATTTCCACGTCACCAACACAAAATAAAAACTGAAAACTCGGCCAACTGAACATTGGTTAGTTAGGGTCCTTTGTATNAGAATGTAGTCACCGAACTCCTCGAAAGGACAAGAAAATATGACGACTGGAAAAGGAAACTGGTGGTATAACGCGGTGATGTGATGGAATAGTAGGATATATTTCCACTTCACCAACACAAAATAAAAACTGAAAACTCGGCAAACTGAACATTGGTTAGTTAGGGTCCTTTGTGTTCAGTAATATATTAAGAATGTTAGACTACGTTCTATGTACCAAGCACTGAAAACGTCTTCCCTGACCATGAAGGAGGGCTGTTAATATTGTGTTGATTTAACAAGAACAATTTTACTTATTAATTATGAGCAAGAAGTGGAAATACAACTATTACGTAGATGGATAAACAGTTTGCATATTTCTTGGTGTATATTATAAATGGCTTCCGTATTTATGGCGAGACGGTTAATTGGGAAAAGGATGGGTGTTGTGGCGTAAAAACTAAACCAAATGTGACCCCAAACTAAAAAGGGCACCCGCATCCATGTCTTGATAAGTATTCGAACGCAGAATGGGCGCACCCATTCTCTGATAAGCTCAATGCGTCCATCTTTCACTAACTCGCATACGCCACAGGCAAACTAGCAACACTGATGTCAAAAGTGGGATGGAGGAATTTACTTGTAAATGATGTTAGGCAATAGGCTATTAACACATCATCACTGCGGGTCCTTAGTACCCTGACACACATTTGTCATGGGTGTAACTTTATAATGTGTGTCGAATAGGGGTTTATTAGGGATATTAAAAAACATATTCATAACAACTTTAGGCAGCAGGATTAAGATGGTCTTGTGCAAGCAACACATTGAACGCTAACAGAGAAAAAGAACTGCCGAAATGGAAGCACTGCGAGTATTAATTTAGGGGACAACTAGCCAATTGAGCGCAAGTATTAATAGACAGAATAATAAAATAAGTAGTAAACTAAACTGTTAATACCCAAATTAGTAGTATAAAATAAAAAGTAAATGAAACTGTAATAACCCTAATTAGTTGCATAAATAGTCAAAAACAGGGTAAATATGAATGTATATAGAAAAACAGACACAGCAAATGAAAATGTAGATAGGGAAATATAAGTTATAAGTGAATTGGTGCATATGGGAAATGACTGTGGACAAGAAAATAAAAGTGTAAATAAAAGCCTAGACAGGGCAAATGAAAAAGTTAAAAAGAATAAACAAAAAGACGGACAGTGAAAATAAAACGGCGAACAGTGTAAACGAAAGGATAGGCAGTGTCAGTGGAAGAGTGGACAGCTTCGAGTAACAAATAAAAGAGGAAATAAGTGCATTAAGAAAGCAATGACATAGATTTCTATATTAGTGGGGTGGCAATCATGGTAGGATAGCCGAAGAGCGTTTTTCACTATCACCGAGACGGCAGACGAGGAAAGAGCAGGTTGGTGTAGCCAATACAGCAACCTCGGAAGGTGGTCATCAGATTTGTGGCATTGGTGTCTTGCAGTCAGGAATGAGGAAGGTATTAACAATTAACATTTCCCCTTGCGATGGACATACTACTTGGCAGTAGTACCAGCACCAGTTTGAAATAGAGGCCACCCTGAATGACAGGTCAGACGAACAGTGGGCTTACTAACTCGCGGCTGTACTGAGATGTTACATTGAGTAAAACTATAGTCTCTGAAAGAGCGCCATCGACTGTAGTACCCCACACTGTTGTTGGCTTTGGAGCTAAGATTCAGTGACCTGCAACATGCCCATCAAACCCAATCCTGAAGCCTCACCCAGCGACTAGGAAATCCACTGCGAGATTTTGCAGCTTTCCTACCTATCTATGGAAGGCTTTCCCAAGGTGGCATACGACGTGTTCATCGATACTATCACTGAGAGATAGTTATCATAAGCGCTACACCTGGCTGCAGGATGCTCTAGTGGAATCAGCAAGACAGTTGTTAGTAACCCAAAATCAAGTTATGGTAGTGACAGTGAGCTAAAATGACGACAACTACATTAAGAAAATACTGATGAATTTGGAGATGACCATAATGGACATTGCTTCCAGGGTATGCACTACAGAGTTTCGCCGCCCCAACCCAAGCAGTCAGTGTGTTAGCCATGTGCAAAATGGTGCACCTAAGAGCCCACTGAATTAAACAGCAGTGGCGGGAACCAAAAGGGGGACAGCGAGGGGCAGGTGAGGGTGCAACATCTTAGGCAAACTTGAAAACACCTATATTGAGGGGCAAAGATCGGTGACTGCTAGAGGGAAGGCCGCAATGTTATCGCAAGTGCACAATGTGAAGCAGAACACNTTGAGGGGCAAAGATCGGTGACTGCTAGAGGGAAGGCCGCAATGTTATCGCAAGTGCACAATGTGAAGCAGAACACAGATGCCATATTGGCGGAGGGGACATGAATGATGTTCCTCGTCTGATGATCATCGATATTGGGGCGAGAATAACAGTGGAAGACTAGACATCCTCTGGCCTACCTCCCAGTGATCGCCCNTGATGATCATCGATATTGGGGCGAGAATAACAGTGGAAGACTAGACATCCTCTGGCCTACCTCCCAGTGATCGCCCGAGATACTACATAGGTTGGAGTGCTGTACTGGTCTGCCTTGGGGTCTATGTGTAGGCAGTACCGAGTTGGTGGTGTAAACAAAGCAGAATATGTCCTCGCCAATGAGTTGCCCAGTAGTCTATTTTCAGCCTACTGTGCTACATGCTTCTAGTAAAGTTGTTTTTACAGATAGATATCAAGAAGAATTTGTCAGACTCTTGGATCTATTTACACCAGGAGAGAAATGTGACACACTGCCAGGCAATGTTGTTGTAGTAAGGACTTTGGTCTCTCTAAACTCTGACAATTTGCCAGTTAGAATGATTAATAGTTACTCCGGCAGTGCTGTTCGTCTTGAGGAGGAAGACATGAAAGGAGTTTGCAAGCACATCACACAGTTAATTCCAAAATTTCCTGAACCTTAATGANTCTTGAGGAGGAAGACATGAAAGGAGTTTGCAAGCACATCACACAGTTAATTCCAAAATTTCCTGAACCTTAATGATCACACAAAATTGAATCCCCTATTTCAGAAGTACTGAAGGATCTACTAGTAAGAACTAGAGAAAAACTCAACTAACGACAGAAGACTGTCTCTGAATTACTGCGGAGAAATCGTGATATTTTCTCTTATGGAACAAATAACCTTGGAGGAATTAATGTAGCTTTATATGGCATCGATATAGGAAATCAGATCCATTAAGCAACCACTAAGGCGACTACCACTAGTTTCACATGGAGCTGTTGAGTGTTTTATGAATTAAAGGAGGGAGTTAGATATGATAGAAAAATCAGTCTGTATATGGTCTTCTCCGATTGTACTTGTTAAGAAGAAAGATCTCTCTGTTATATGTTGTGTGGATTACCACCAGCTTAATATTGTGACAAAAAAAGTTTCTTATCCACCTTCAAGCACAGATGACATGCTGAACGCCCTTGGATATTCACAATAAGTTTCTACATCAGACATGAAGAACAGGTACTAGCATTGATAGGCGGTCCGAAAAGAATCAAGAGAAGGTTACTCTTTGTGTCGGACAGAAAAGAAACTGGAAATTCAAAGTAATGCCTTTCAGGCTATGCAATGCCACTGCCACCTCCGAATGACTGATGGAAAAAGTTCTCCTTTTAAACATCTTTCACGTTTACGTAGATGATATCTTCACAGGAAGGACATTTGAAGGGCACCTATCACACCTGAACATTTTAATCCAGAAAGTGACTGCAGCCAACCTGGAACTTGTTTCGAAGACGTGCTGCCTTTTTCAAAAGAAATTGAATTTCTTAGGACATGTAGCATTGGCCAGCGAATTTCAAACAGACCCACAGAAGACCTAAATTATAAAAGATTGGCCAACACTAATTGTCAAAATAGAAGTACGATTTTCTGAGCTTTCGTGTTTAATACTATCGATTTGTATCTGGGTTTACCACGATTGTCAGGCCACTGCATGGATCGAATGAGGCAATAAGGAAATGTCATTGTACCACAGAGTACGAAGGTGCTTTTAATAAGCTGAAGGAACTATTGATATATCTCTCAGCCTTGAGTATCCCAAACAGTGAGGAAAAATTCTTTCTGGCTACTGAAGCTAGTGATTTAGGCATTGGGTTTGTTTTATCTTCGATTAGGAGCGGACATAGATGCCACTAGAATACTTCAATAAGGTACTGGACAAGCCTGAGAGAAATTACTGTACTACATGCAGGAAGCATCTGACTGTATTGAACCCAATTTAACACTTTTACCCCTACCCTATGGCAAATATTTTTTTTCTAAGAATCGACCATGCTTAACTAAGCTAGCTACTAAATTTCAAGAACCCCAAAGGTCTGATAGCCTCGTGACTTTGAAATACAGCACATATGTGGATGATTTCGGAGTAATACAGATGCACTTTGTAGGAGGTCATATGAGCCATCTTATCTTCATTGTGAATGCCATAAAAAAATATTGGGGAATCTACTAATGTACGGAATATATTGGGGAATCATCTAATGCACAGAGAAAAATAATTCAAGATTCCATATTTGGTGCTGGATCACTGACATGGCATGTGGAGGGTATTAGGAAAGAACAGCTAAGTTATCCTTCTTTGGATCCAGTACTAAAGTACTGTTACGTGCTAGCAGCCTCGCATCTCGCGCTAGGGCGTGGAAGTGAAGGGCAGAAGTTATATGATGATAGTGGTGGCAAGTCAATGGGATGTTTTGAATTACAGGCGTGCAGTAGACCAAGAACCAATGTTATACTTCCTTAAGGGAGTATATTTCATGCAGTTCATGAAGGGAAGTCAGGGGATAAATAGATAAGCAAAACTAATCAATTCTGGAAGATCTTTACTGATTCAACTTACATTAATTACAGCATGATGTGACTAATTGGGTTAGGTATGGAGGTACGTGTAAAGGAAAATCTGTTATGGGAGGACAAGGATATGTTCGGCACCGGGCTCGCTGTCTCACCTTAGCATAAAACACTTACCCCCAACTGCCGCTCGGATGTCGCGGTTCAGAGAGGACCGACGCCAAAAAGATAATCTTTTAGCGGCGCGTGACCTTGATTGTATCGTGTTTCTGTATGTATCTGAAGAATTTTCTAGTCGTTGGTTGCTCTAGTTTCTCTAAGTGTGACTTGGGGCGCATCAAACTTTTCAGGTCAATGCTAGCAGAGTATAAAAGGTGTGTCGGGCCTGCTAGGCCAGGCTGTTGTTCAATGGATGAGTGGATGAGTTTCAGCGCTAGACGACGAGCTGCGGGAGAAGTGACTGGCGGAAGGGAAATCTGCGACTGCGAGTATCGAGCAGTGAAGAGTGCGGCTGGAAAGCTGGACTACTGGACTAGATGCATGAGTGAAAAACATTACAAATAATGGCAACAGACCAACTGAATGTGTTTTCATGTTGAGTATGAGTTAATTGACTATATCGAAAAAGCGACAGTGAGAATGACGTTAATTAGTATTGAAATATACGTTAAGAATTGCGCCCACTAAGAAATAAAAAGAGTANGTGAGAATGACGTTAATTAGTATTGAAATATACGTTAAGAATTGCGCCCACTAAGAAATAAAAAGAGTAAGAGTACATGTAGATAATTGAATGCTTTAAATAATCTCTGTTTGAATAAATTAGAAATCAAATTTAGTTCTTTTATTTCTATTAAGACTTAATTCCTCTCGAACACAAACTGGCTTCTGAAGCATTCTTGTATCACTGGTGTTAGAAGTCAGACGAAGGCATTTAATTGTAAATACGTTAGGCTATATGAAAGAAATTTCTGATATTCAAATTAATTAATTAATTGTAACAGTTGTAGGCTGAAATATTTAGACTGACTTGGTCTACCATCGCAGTGAATGTTTAGTAGAAAAATGTCTGCAGAACTGGAAGCACTGCGAGCATTGATTGAGCGGCTAGGTAGCCATATTATTAGTGTAAAAGAAAGTCTAAACGAGGGTGTAAATAGCCAGATAACTAATATAAGTGATTTAGTAGACAGGGAAATTTACTCTGTAAATTAAATTGTAGACAGGAAAATATACACTGTAAATGAAAACGTAAATAATAAAATAAAATAGATCATGTAGAAAGGAAAGTAGAAGGCATTACAGAGTTAGTGAACACGAGAATTGACTCTGTGAACGAAAGAATGAACAGCGCAAATGTAAAAGTGGACAGTATAAACAATAGAATGGACAGTGACGAGAATAATGTGAAACAGGAAATAAAAGCGACGAAGAAAGAATGTCAGGAATTTCTTCAGCAAGGAATTCTACCATCGCCGCATCTGCAGCCGAGAATAGTGGGGAAGCAGTGCAAGTTTTAAACAATGGAGAAACCCCGGAGGATAGTCAGCAACTCTGCAGCATTGGTGTTGCTCAGCCAGGGAGGGGGGCGGTGGCTAAATTAAGCCTACCCCTAACGATAGCCAAACTTAATGGCGAAAGTACCAACACCAATTTAAAATAGTTGCCACCTTGAATGGCTGGTAAGCCGAGCAACGGGCTTATTACCTCGCGGCTGTACTGAGAAGCACCGCACTGAGCATACTACAATATCTGCCAGAGTGACATCGACTGGAGTACCCAATAATTGTGTTGACCTTGGAGCTATGTTTTGGAGACCAGTACCTGCTACATGCCCACCATGCACAGCTGCGAAGCCTCACCCAGTTACCAGGAAAGCCACTGCTAGAGTTATGACAGGAAATTGTGCAGTTGTCTCAACTATCACTGGAAGGGTGCCCCGAGGCGCAATATAATCGCAGTCGACTTCATCGATGCCATTGCCGACACAGAGATATTGCAAGTGGTACGTCTGGCTGCATCCCAAAATATGCAGGACATCCTAGCCCGAGCACTGGAGGTGGAGTCAGCAAGACAGAAGCCTGCACTCAGATCTCCAGTATGTGCACTGGTGCTCAACAAGGATGAAGGCAGAATGAAGAAGAAACTGAAGGAGCTGCAAGTTGGCTTTGAGGGACATCGCTTTCTGGGTTCATGCTACAACGCTTCGCCGCCCCCATCCGAAATTGAGGGAGTGATGGTCATGTGGGCAGCTAGGCCACTTGAGAGCCTATTTCTCACAAGAACAGCTGCAGAAACAAAAGCAGCAGCGAGATGAAAAATGGTTTCTTTGAGCACATGCAAGCACTTGTGTGAAGAAATCTGTGAGCTTCGTGCATATGCCCAAACACTGAGAAACCGCATCAACGAGCTGTGTTGCAAGTAGCACACCTCACAAAGCAGTTGGAAAATGCGCGCGATAACTCGCAAATGCTGTCCAGATGCCCTGCACACACTGTGCCACACAACAGGGAAAGGACCCCATGGCATGGAGCGAATGATGTGATTCTCCCTTTCAGTAGTAGATAAGAGGATAGCGGTTGCCTAGAGGGAGTACGTTAAGGATCAAACAACTAGTTATGTGAGCTCAAGAATGGGAGTGAGGGATTTGAAAGGAGCTACCAGCGCTTTAGGGTACATCATACGAGGATCCCGCAAAAACCTGCAGCAACCACTGCAAGTGCCAGCCCAGAACTTTTCAGATTGGTAGACATTGTCTAAAGGAAGATGCAAGGGAAAATTCTGTACTCTCATCATCTTTTTGAATTAGTATTGAAGGGATTAGTCCTTCTATAAGGCACAACCGACCATACAGTGACAGGATCAAGACCCGGTATGACAGGAGAATGACGGACGAGCTACTCCAAGGACAACTGGTGTGGCTGTACAACCCAAAGAGGTGAAAAGAGTACTCGAATCTACAGAAATTATGGGAAGGCCCCTACAGGATTTTGAAGAACAATGATGTGGTCTTTCGGACTTGTCGTCAACGGTCTCGGGCGGAGCCGAAGGCTGTCCTCATCGACCGACTGACTTTCTAAGATGACCAAGAACCATGCATCTCTATTAACAATAAGCGAGCCAACACGATAGGTTGTATCGAGTTCTGTATTTATCTGAAGAATTTTCTAGTGGTTTGCTGCCCTAGTTTCTCAAGTGTGACTCGTGGCGCATCGAACTTTCATGGTCAAGGCCAGCAGAGTATAAAAGGTGCGTTAGGCTTCCGAGCCGGGTTGTTGTTGAATGGATCAGTAGCTGAGTTTCACCGATAGGCGACGAGTCGGAAGGAAAATCTGCGACTGCAATTATCAAGCAGTAAAAAGTGCAGCTGGCAGGCTGGACTATTGGACTAGATGCATGAGTGAAACACTGACTGAACATGTGTTAATGATGAGTATGAGTTAATTGACTATCCTGAAATAGCGACATTAAGAAGGACGTTAAATAGAGTTAAAATATACATTAAATAGGACGTTTATAAGAAATACAAAGCGTAAGAGTGGAGGTAGATAATTGAGTTCTGTAAATAATGGCTGTGTGAATAAATTAGAAATAAAAATTACTTATTTATTTTTATTAAGACCTCTATCTCTCAAGAACTCAGATACGCCCCTCAGTGAGATTCTTGTGCCAGTACATATAAGCTGGCTGTCGGCTAAAATGAGAGGAAATATCCAGTTTTAGCACAGCAGTGAAGGCATACTGGACACAACAGAATAACCTCGTACTGAAAAAATGTGTGCTATACATGAATTGGTAAAGTAGTGATGGGAAAAACACCGCTTACATTTGGTCATTTCTTATTGTAGGATTCCAGATACTTTAAAGGAACTGCACAGTACTGCATCCAGTGGTGTTTTTGGTATTAATAAAACCATTGAAATAGTGCTACTGAGATTATTTCAGCTCTAGATTCAAGAGGACGTTGACGAGTCGTGCCGAATGTGTGACACATGGAATGCAATGTAGTGACTCACGATTAGGCGTCTAGCTGTTTCCCGTAGCATTTTCAATGATGCATGAATAAGTTTTTAACTTCTTTCCTGCCGGGGGGGTTTTTTACTGTGCCTAACCGGTTTTTCCCTTCCTCCTTCTTAGATATAGCCTCAGCTATAGGTACACTCTAGGGAGGCTTTCATGGCCCAAATCGGCGGCCATGGCTGCTAAATCCCTCTCTGCCACGATGCACGCCCCCTTGCATGCAATTCCCTCTCCTGTAGGCGTAAGGGGCTTACCTGTGAGACGCATTTAGCATCCATCCCTACTTCGGATCTACACTTAATACTTAGCAATATAGTAGGTTAGAAAAAAATTGTGTCAGTAGTCGTTTACGGTTTGGTGCGTGGAATCATCGGAAGGACGGGTGACGCAGAGACCATCGAGTGTGCCCTGCGAGCATTGGAAGAGTATAGAGTGAGATTGACAGGCTGGACTGCAGGAAAGTGGGACTTTATGCATGTGTGTGAGACATTTGGAATGATGTCAATGTATGACAATGGACATTTCGATGGTATGCGTGCGGCTAATAAGTGAGGATGTAGCTAGTATAAAGAGAGTCTCAAGAGTTTTAATTATAACTGAGATTGACATGAATATTGCATTCACAAAGAGGAATAATAAGTGTAAACAGTAGAAATAAGTAGTTTGAGATATGATAGCTGGTTGTATTTTTATAGCGGTGTAAATAAATTAACATGAAATTTATTTATTCTATTTTTATCAATACCTTTTATCCCCCACGAACTCGGATACGCCCCAGGCCAACTGGTAACAATATAAACGTGACCATCTTTGGCACTGGTAGAAGCTGAAATTCCCACCCTATCGAGGGAATTTTATAAACCTGGTCCGCTCATCCTCGGGCGCTTCTGGCCGCTTTAACTGAGAGGTACCTACACCCAGAAATAGAACCGGGGAATTAGTTATTGATACTGTGAGTAACATAATGTTTCGTTGGAAATACTTTGCTGGTTTCATCAGGTGCTGGTTTTTTATCTTGGCGAAATTTTGCGTTAACAAGCATGCAATGTAAACACCAACGTCGCATTTTACGAATTAAGTGCCAATTAGTTAGGAAAATTATTTGGGAAAGATACTGCAGGCTTGTGTAATATTGGTACAAAGAAAACTAACAATATGTTTGAGAATTCAATGTATTAAAGTATAATTTTACTGGTTTGGTTACTTTCAACGGAGATCCCACATGGAGGATGGTGAGGGGGGACATTTACATCCCGAACTCCAGCATAAAATATTATACCAATGTAGTAAACAAACTTTTTTGTAACACAAAAGTAGAAGAATAAGAAATATGGAAACAAAAATAAGCACTTATATGAGTAAGACGTGATAACATTAAACTCTAGGGCAATTAAATTGCAGAAATATTTGATTAATTTTTACTTGAATGTTACGCATCGGATATCATATTTAAGTTATCAAAACCATTAAGCCAAAAAATTGGTAAATTGTATTATTACACATGACACCATATTNGGATATCATATTTAAGTTATCAAAACCATTAAGCCAAAAAATTGGTAAATTGTATTATTACACATGACACCATATTATGTACCGTACTGTACATTAATCACTGTATAGGTATTAATGAAAAACATTTCTCAGTAAGACTTCGTGGATGAGACAATACTGTATCTGTCTTAAACGTTACGGGCTCCATGATTATATTGACACTCGGGAAATGTGCATTAAAAGTCCTGTAATATTATTAAAAACCAAAAAACGGAATCGAAATATTATTTTTTCTATTTAAAATCGCGAACAAAAGTGGTCTTTCAAATTACTAAGATTATTTTCTATTAAACGATTTCACCGATTACCTTGGTATGTATTAAAATATATATTCAAATGGTATATATTAAAATTTCTTGCGATTGAGGCAGGCTGACTGAATCGGTATAAAATCACTTATTACATAGATTTCGTTTCTGTGAATGTTGAGATTTTGTGAACAAAGATTAGTGTTAGAAAGGCAAGGTTCTTTAAATAATTTTCGTTTTATTGATTTAATTAGCTGAATGTCAAGCAATAGCAACATCTTTTATAAAATAAATAAATAAAAAGTAATTACGCCTACATAATCATTAATATATACTCTTAAAATGTTTCATAACTGTCCTCATTGTTTTGAAAAACGCATGTGGCACTGCAAGAAACATTCCGAACCAAATTTTGAAACAACTATTTACTATTGTTTTCCGATGCATTCTTAACGAAGGAGGTTGTGAATTACATTAACCATTATAAAACAACGGCCGTAGTTATTTTTTTTTTTGTAAAAGCGTAACTACCTAATTTTATAATTGGCTTGTGACAATCGTGCCATTCTAAATGCGGTCCGCGTCGCTCCAAAACGAACGCAATAATTTAAAACGGTAATTATATACGCCGTATTTAATTGCGCGCCGGCGTTTAGCCAGGTCACGTTGCGAGGCTATCTGACAGCCGTAATTGGGATGAACTTGGTCCAGATCCGGTTGCGATTACACACGAGCGCGCTCAAGCACACACACGCACGCGCACGAAACGTGAGCTCTTTCCGTTGCGTGGCAGCGACCACGGGATGACTGCCAGATGAAATTCTGTTGTCAGTTTTTTATTCTCTCTCTCTCACTCTCTACTTCTCTCTCTCCCCCTATTGTACAAAACAACACCCACAGGAGACGAGATGGAACCTCGTAAAACTTAAAACATCTGAACACATTACCTTTATTGCAGGGTAGAAAAGTGTAACACGGACACCAAAGTCCTCCGTACAGTAATATCTCTACATCAAACGTACTTATTAATATAGTTAGACACTGCAGAATCACCAGATCTTTGAAAAGAAATTTTACTCATATCACAAAGAGCTTCAACGTACTAATGGATTGCAAAGCGGAAATTATGAGTAAATGAAAATAACACACGCATCAGACGGGGGTTGTTGAGCACTTTCAAGAAACGCCATTCTTAAGTACTCCAAAATGGCTAACACTGTATTTCCAAAGCGCTGTATGTCAAAATATACTCGTCCAATACATACAAAACTACTCAACGGCCCTGAATTGAATCTTCCTACAGACTTGCCATCAATAAAATAATAGAGTAACAGTTGAAAGGCCCACAGATAGACGCAGTGCGACGAGAACACTGCGCACCAGTTGAGAGCAGAAGCGAATCTCAACTTAAAATACTAGTAACATGTGAGGATGGTCATTGCTTTCACTGCATTCAGCAGTTTAATTCTAACAACTAGGATTTGTTTTCAAGATTGGTTGTTGCTAGTTGGCTGTTCATAGAGTTTTACGTTGCATGGCGTTTCCACTGAATGAATTAAACTGGGATAAACATCTTGCTGACTCAAACAACGGTTATTTGACGAAATCAAATTAATTGTTAATAATTGTTTCTGTAGATATAAAATAATCTTGTTATTATTTACTTGCCCCAAACTATAAGATTTGTCTGCTGCAAATAAAACTTGGTTAATTCCACATGCTTGAAAATGTTCTGTTAGTATAAAAAAATTTAGAAGACCCGACCGTGAATCGAACCTAAATCGTTTGTGCCCTAGTCCTTCGTTTTAACTACTTCAGCTTAAGCGTATAATTATGAATTAGGAATGGCCATTAAAATCCTGGACAACGTGTATATATAAATATTTAAAGTTTCACAGCTTTACTTTTAATTTTCATATTTAGACTTATTTTATTACAATTTTTATACAATTTTTAAGTATATATAAATCCACTAACAAACACTGTTACTGTTCTAAACCTCACAAAAATTACAAACAAACTTGGAAGTGTGTTTTCGAAGGCAATCAAATGAGTGACCAAAAATGAATTTGGTGGGACGTGTTGATTGAACTAAATATTTTAACAATCTAATTCTTTTGGCCTAATAAAGAGGTTTTGTTTACCCAAGCATGTATTTTGATAGATGAACTAAATTTAATTTTTTGCTTTCCGAGTTTTGTTTACTGAACAATCTATTTTGTTGGGGCAACCAAATGTATTATGGCCCTTTAAAAACAAGCATTCTGTTAGCTGGAACAAACCTTTTTGTCATTCACTCGTCTGAAATCCTCACCACGAACGAGTATTGGTATTTAACTACTGATAAGTTCTCACGGATACAGATTTGGAGAGTTGAATGAGTATTACAGCTGCTATTTAAAATGTCGGCTGCAAAGCTATGCGTGTTGTAAGTCAACGTTTGTCATGTTGACACGAAAGAAGCATGTCTACATGTCTACGAAGCAAGATGCATGTTTCCACTACCGCAGGTGTTTCGTACATGTTCTTGGCAAAAATGAGGACATTACTACAATATTTCAAACTTATATTAGCATGTTTTTATGTCTATTATTATTTGCTTTTACGGAAAAGTTTTTTTAAATTGGTTCAAGAAACCATATGAACATACAGATAAACCTACTTTTACACACGTATTCAGCGTCATTGCCCTTCGTTAGCAACCCAAAATAAATAAGTATCTAGGACCTACTCTGACAATACACGCAGTTACATATACAAATGATGCCGGATGAGTATTATAAGCTTTATTTGAAAATATAAAATATGTAATTTCAGCCTACATTCCAGACGAAAGATAAATATGCAGGTTCATCTTTGCGTCAGAGTATGCATATATATATAATTATATATATATATATATGATTGTGTGTGTGTACATACTGTATGAGAATAGCCCTGCTGTGTGTGTCCTTATAAAAACTTCTCAACGCCTGCACAAAATGTCACCAAACTCTCTACACCTATAGAACTTAGTAGGCCAACGGATTAATCTAGTTTTTGATTGTGCCGGACACTTATTTAAAAAAAAAGTGGGCTTTTAAAATGTTGGGTTGCTAGGCCACATCTCAGGAACTCGAACCAAAATTAGTCTGTTCTTAAGTCACACTGTCGCCATAAAATTCAGATACTCATATCGTCATTAAGTTTCCAATTTTAGAAGATGGCACAACTTTAAAACATTAAGTTCTTTACATTGTACCTCGAGTGGAGTGGAGAGATTTGGATGTCTCTTAATATCGAAGTCTTGAGAACCTTTATCACCTCGAAGATCACTGAACCAGTTTCCACAAAATTTTAAATACAAGTTTCCCTTCAATTTATATAAGTTACGTGTTTCGGATATTTATTTTAAGAGAGTGAGATTATACATTTTTAATGTTATTTTTGATATATAATAAGCAAATTAGACCTATTTCAGCCGAACGTGTGATTTTCACGTGTGAACATTTTGTCATCGTATTTGCATGCACGTAATAATAAGGAATGCCATCAAACATTAAATATAGCACTCCCTTATTTTTGAAACCACTGCGTTATTCTTTTAGTGCTATGTTCTGTATCTGTTGAATGAATCTATTGTTAATCATTAACACGAGACTCTCTAATTAATTGTGATCGCTCGAGTAAGATGGTTCCATTTGAAATTTTTGGGATTTTTGGTCTCGCAAATACAATTATGGGCATAATAGGCATGGAGGGACCTTCCTTATGGTGTACACATTTTGAGCATTTTTGCACTAAATGACTTTGGCAAATTCGTTGCAACCTGTTTACATTTACCTTGAAATAAAGGACCAAACGATTATACTTTGACGGTGGGTGTTCTGAACTTTGTTAATAACTGCTATTCCATGAATAGGTCAGAGAAAAAACTGAAACAAGCTCTCAAATTCAAACCCAGCTTATAGAGTGGACACCAGTTTATCTCTATATATTGTACGAAAGGATTACTTGCAAACGATTAACGACACTACTTCACATTTGAAACTATTAATTTAAAAATTTTACAAGTAACAACACTGATCTAATTAGTAAGCAATATTTTCTGCGCATACGCACAACAACGGGTTTAATATGTTTTCCTTCACAACTTCCTTTCTGCACGGTTTTGCACTGGGCTGACGCCATCGTTCAGCAGCGAATCAGGATGCATAACGTCATTTGAATAGTTCCCGATTACGTGACAGGAGGGCGTTGGTGATCGTTGCGCCGAAGGCTTGCCCGACTAAGTATGCCGGTAAATTCTGTGCAGCGTGTCTTGACCTCGTTCAAACCACTTCTTTGCAACAGCTGCTCAATTTTGATTACTAGTCAAGCTTCTTTTCGTCGAGACTACGCCGTACAGCAATAAGTTTTACTCACTTTCTTTCGGGAAGATGAAACTCCATAATGTCACGTTATAAAATACGCAAATTTCCGTGGCGAAAACCGCGTATTTTCTCTTAGAGGAAGTGTTCATAGAACCGGGCGATGAGAGACCGTTACGTGAAATTCATGAACTGTTAAAAGGATAGGAATCCATTTTGCTACCAATCCCTTGTTCCACGTGAAGGAGAAGCGACATTCTGTGACCATTCACGGGCGACAGGAGAGTAACCTATTTCACAACTTTGTCATCGGGTGCAAAACATTTAATCCTGTCCCGCGGCCAGACGCATAAGATTGCCGTGAATTAAAGTTACTGTCCCCGTTACGGCTTAAGATTAAACACAGCCTCCAAGTGAAAGTGATTGAGGCTCACCCAATTCAACAGATTGTCAGACAACGTAGGCAGATGTGATAGTTCCAAATGATTTTGGAACACTTACCTTTTCATAATGAGACCGTGAATGAACAGACACACTCGTAAGCCGACCGGAGATCATCACTCTTAGGGCCGTATGCAGAGATCTCCCTATTCTTGTTTATCAAGGCTTCCTTCCAGAAGGAAGGCCGCGCTTTTTTTCTTAAAGTATCGTGCAGAGACGCAAAAAGACTTGGTCGCTCCTTTCATTACCGAAGGAAAGGCTTGCCTCGTCCTTTTCGCGAGGAAGGCCGATCGTGTACCGAAGATACACGAATTTTAGTGACGTCATGGAAACGTCAAAGTTTACAGCCAATAGGAAGAAGTGCAATGTTCTTAGTAGTCTATGGTAATGATATATTGTTTTGATCTGAAAAATGGCATCAGGGGGAAATTTTGATCGTTAATAAATAATGAACGAAGTATTTTATTTGGGCTCGTTCTATCTCTTTTGCTACTGTTTATTGCCTTACCTTCCGCCCTGTCAGTACTACACCTATGGTCGTGCGGGCGCCTTAGTCCCGCAGGGCACAACGCCCACATTTTCCAAATTACTTTATACTCCTTTCTTTTATTGCAGTTTTATTCTCCTAAAATAATGTCCTTTTTCATAACTAGTTGGCTTTATTCCATATTCTGTTCCCATAAAGTTTTTAACCCTGGTTTCTTCCCTAGACTAGTATCCCAGTAATTTTCCTTCTCCCTTGTATTGTTGTTTTAATTTTGCTCGTTCCTTTGGGGTATTTGGATAATTTTCCCCCTCCGCAGTGTTACTCGTCATAGTTTATTCCTGTTACCGTTCCTATTNAATTGTATATCCAGAACGTCCGTTTCTGTGGAAGAACGAACTTTTCGTTGGCACACATCTACTCTGTTTTGACTGTTCCTATTGTATTCAAATTATTGTAACCTGTCTCATTAAGATCAATAAACAACCTATGAAATCAGAAATCAAACCAATCAATTAAAATTATATTTAATGCCAAAATACACATGCATAGTTCTTTATTTAGTATTTAGTACATCTACACATACACATTCACAAACTATTACTACATTTATGTCAACATAACATATTCGTATAATCTATTAAAAATTAAACAGACGAATACACACATTTTAAATACACTGCGCCAATAAAAATACATATACACTCTGCTGCAGTTATGCTTCCTTTTTTTGTGTTACACAAACTGTTCATGAAAGTTATATTTAAATATATTTTTCAAAGCTGCTGTATTATTCCTGTGGGTAATTGATGATAGTACACAATTGAAAAGAAAAGTACTTACATGCCTGCTCTTTACAAACTGTGTTGTGTTATGTTTTTTTATTTGAATTTCTAGAAAGTGTTTTTCTACAATTTCATTCTACAATTCACAACTTACAATATGTTGTTTCAGTTATTTCTTATTCGTCCATAAAGTAAAATATGATACATATTACAAGGACATCAACAAGAACTGAAAACATTTAAAATGAGTACAATAGAGACAGGTCATTACAGTACATTATATTTAACAATATAAGCAAAGTACAATGCATCTAATATGAATACTATTAACTCATTCAATATAAATATATAAGGTGAGGCTTAAAATACACATTCAATTCATATGTTCAATGCATCTCTTCATGCTGTAGTGACACAAGTACCTTAAACCTCATATGGTATTAAGTGAATACAATAACCGTTCAGAAACTACAGAGAAATAGGTAAATATTCAGAATAGCGGATTTAATGAAAATAAAAGAACAAATCACGGAAAGTGGTATATTTCCACTCTAATAATTTCACAGAACGCAAATTTACTAGGAGCATTAACTTATTACCATTACAAACCACTAGTACCAATTTCATAATATTTGCTCACCTAACTTAATTTTACCTAACTCCGCGATGAGTGATTCACTATTATACATTTTCAATCTAACCTAGGATTGTAGGGTGTTAATCTAACCGACGATTGTTTGTTTTATTTGTATGATCTACTTATTTTATCATTACGCCCTCCTCAATATTAAAAAAGGTAAGCTGTGCAGAACCCATTTATGTTACTTTTGTGGGTCTACGATTTTATCTTCGAAAATTCCCCTATTATGAATAATCACCGAGATATAATTACATTACAATAACACAAAACAAATCCTATCTCTATAAAGTAAGACTGTACAATATGGAATAATAATATACAATATAACAATACAGAAACGCAGAACCCTGATATTATAACCTAGGTTTATTTAGTGCATGAATGGTTGTTAGAGCTGAGGTAAGGTAAGATGGTTATATTATCACAGCTTTATATTACCCTAGCATATGTGAATGTTGTCTTTAAAAATATAAAATAGAGTGATGGTGTTTAAGTGCTATGGCTGTCGTGCAACAGTTCATGTGTATTACAAAAACACCTGAGATTAGGGTGACACACTGCACATTCTTCAGTAACTTGCAAAAATAACACATAGGATTCTTGAACACACTGCTTTTAAACAACTAACTGTCTTTAAGCACAGATGTAAACGGTTTTTTCAGTCTTCTGTAGTGCATGTATTCCAGTGCTATATGTACATACATACATACACACACACACACATATATATATATATATATATCCCTATTATTACATGTTGAATGTTGTTCGTTTTAATGAAGGTCTGGTTTATAAGAAAGTAGTTCTGAAAGGTTGTATTTACATAAATGAAACAATCGGAATATATATAAAACGTATTTATTTTACATGGTCAAGGCATATACAGTAAACAAAAGCAATCTCTTATAAAGTGTACAAATTAAACATACTATTTATTACTTAACATCTACACCGCATTTGTAAATTATACATTTGATCACGATAGAACTGTATGCGCTGTGCCTGACGTCAACATATCATAATGCGTGGAATTATAAGAGTCACTCAATCTGCATATGTACTATCATACATAACAAGATGATGATTTTCACATGATATACGATACTACAAAATTTCTTTGAAAACATATATATATATATATATATATATAATTCTAAAATAAAGTTCTTCTATAAACTACCACAACATATTAATCCAACACATATGATCAATAGTTTTGGAAGGCTATCCTTCAAATGTTTTCTGGATAAATTATATAATAATGTTATTTCAGGACAATTCTAGTGGCTACATTGCATTATACAAAATTATAATATATGAGATTATTTTGAAGCATATTGTATATAACACACCTAAATGGTATGTTATTTATATTGTATTAGTAAATGGCATTCATATATTACATGCATTATACTTTGTTTGTATTGTTGTTATGTATTTTAAACACATATGTGTATGATGTACTCATTATGTATTTAAAATTCTTTACTTGTTGATATGTTCTGATATGTTCTTATACAGATGTTTCATATTGACAAATAAGAAATACATAACACAAATTATTTGTACTGTAACATTTTATGGTATGTCACACCAGTTTGACACATGTACTTTTACTATAACAATATTGTCAATGTGACATGCAATGAAATGTAAATGTTGAACGTTTATTTTATACATAGAATTACAACAGCTTCTTAATTTGCTGTCATGCACATTTTATAGCTCAAAAAGAAACAAGAAAGCACTTACCTGATTGTAGTTATCCATTCTGTGTCAGTTTCCACATCACCTTAGAGATCTACCACTGGTGGTAAACATCTAGAGGTACAGCACTCAATGCGTTACTCTTTTTTTACATGGAGAGTTCCCCATGAGGCCTATAACCATGCCACAAGTATGCATACAACGTTGAATCATAAAAACAACTTCACAAGTTGTTTTTACAATACAGCATAATTTGCTTACGTGAGAAAATGAGCATTAACAGCTGGAGAGATGTATTGTTGTAAGGATAGTAGTTCTCAATTAAGGTTTCGCTGAATAAATGTTGCTCTGACTTCAGCTCCACGATTATTCCGTGGTGCAGCATTCTCCATAGCAGGAACGGGAGGCATGAAATGATCCTGGTCAGCTGGAAGAGGTGGTAGTGGTTCAGCATGAGCAACTGCGATGACTCTGCTGGTTGTATGGAGACTTGTCCGTAGTCGATGGCCCAAGCATGCAAACCTTCGTTTCCATACTCCGAACAGCCTTTCCACTGTATTCCTGGTCCTCTTATGTGCTGCGTTGTACCTGTTTTCTGCAGCTGCTGTTGGGAACAGTAATGGAGTGAAGAGAAATGGCTGTTGACGGTAGCCATTGTCTCCCAGCAGTATTCCTAGCAGAGAGCGATTTTCAAAACGGGTCATCACCCTGCTGTTATTGAATATCCTCTATTCGTGAGTACTGCCGGGCCACCTAGTCACTATGTCCAGGATCTGTAGGTTAGGGCCTGAGACAACCTGAAAATTTCATTTAACAATGTTACTGAACATATTAACAACGATGAATGCTGGCAGACAAAACCATTGTAGTATTGGAATATTTAAAATAAATTGTACGGTATTAAAATATTTGTATCTAATGAACCTTACACACACAATCTTGTTCATAAAACAATCATGTGGTACACATCCCAGCAAATATACCTGAACATTCAGCAACATATATCCTTTCCTATTACGGTACACCTCTGTAAACTGGCCACCTGGGCTCCTAAGCCAATGTGGGTGAAATCAACGCACCCACTTACACCAGGAAACCCACCATTCACATAGAACAGCCTGTAATTTTCCTGAAGTTGTGGCTGTCCAGGAAAATGCACAAACCGCAAAAGGTGCCCAGCCAGTTCAAAAGTTAATATTTGTAAGAAATGCCTCTGTTTTATTTACACAATTCAACTCAACTACCTACGAGAAATTCAAGACACCTTATTGCGGATATTACTGATTACCACACAAGGTTATATTAATATTGCATGTCAGACATATTGGGACGCATGTACTGATAAGCACTGCACATCACTACTGTGGTCACAGACATATGACGTATTTTTAAACACAAGAAGATGGACTACATTGTAATTTACTTTTTACATTGTATAGGATATTTGCCAGTAATTGTACTGTCCACATCATTTACAGTGTTCTGACGTGACCGCACTGAACGTCATTTTGCACAAACCAGTATTTTTAAGCATCTAATCTAATAGGTACTTGTGCATGGATAACCTAGTGGGTACTTTTGGGTTGCATGGCTCAGCTGATTTGCATTCCTTACATAGCATCATTAAGGGCTGGATCTGCAACCTGTTATACTAGCATGAACAAACTGCAATACCAATTTCACACCCAACAATTCATTTGGAAGTCAACTGNACTACCACTTGATAAAAAATGAACACACAATCAAGTAATAATAATAACCAACCAAAAACTGGAATTAGGCTACCGCCCGGTTGCGAGCTCTCTCATCTCTCCTCTACCTGACTAAACTCCTATTCCACGTCCTTCCTGAACCTCATACACTGTTTCCTATTATGCTACACTAACCCAACAACAAATTTCTATGCAGATACACAAGCATTTCCAAATTTATTGATTAGCATAATACTTATTAAACAAACATTTGAAACCTGCATGGTATGTTGGCTGCATTAACTTATCACTATTAATATTACAGTGCCCTCAATTTCCAGGAACAAATAATTGTTCTAAACTACAGAGCACTTAAACTCTGCTTGTGGTACATAATATGCAACATACATTGAACATAAAAGGTAGCTTTAAATCTCTATGGGATACTAAATGTACAGCATACATTTAATATGAGTTTATATTTCTTTACCTTTACAATCCAGCTCACCGTTGGCTGATTGACATGGCATACGTCACCGAAAATATTCTGCAACAAAACACATTTGCCATACAATTTGATTTTACCTATTCACATCCGACATGTCATAAAAACATGCCTTGCTGGCAATTACACGTTCTATTTGGTGTCTGCAATGCTTATTACATACTACCTCAAACATGTGCATTTATAATGTACAATTAACCTCATTATGCTATTACCTACTTAACTAACTAGCAAACACACGGAACATGGCATGAAAATATTTTCAATTGTAACTTTGTTACAACATAAACACAAAAGGAATGTTAATTTTAAACTACCTGCAAATGTAAAACTTGTTAATTATGTTAGAAAATTTAAAATGGAATTGAAAACATATCTGTTGATGAAAGTATGTTATACAGTAGATGAAAGCATATTAAATAGTATATGAAAGTATATTATACAGTAGATGAAAATATATTCTACTGTAGACGAAAGTATATTATATAGTACACGAATATTTAAGTGACAAAAACAATTATTGACAACTCATAGTGTTNGGGCTGGATCTGCAACCTGTTATACTAGCATGAACAAACTGCAATACCAATTTCACACCCAACAATTCATTTGGAGAAAACTGATTTGCGCTTAGTTTTGATACACCACCTACCACAAGCACTACCACTTGATAAAAAATGAACACACAATCAAGTAATAATAATAACCAACCAAAAACTGGAATTAGGCTACCGCCCGGTTGCGAGCTCTCTCATCTCTCCTCTACCTGACTAAACTCCTATTCCACGTCCTTCCTGAACCTCATACACTGTTTCCTATTATGCTACACTAACCCAACAACAAATTTCTATGCAGATACACAAGCATTTCCAAATTTATTGATTAGCATAATACTTATTAAACAAACATTTGAAACCTGCATGGTATGTTGGCTGCATTAACTTATCACTATTAATATTACAGTGCCCTCAATTTCCAGGAACAAATAATTGTTCTANTGGTATGTTGGCTGCATTAACTTATCACTATTAATATTACAGTGCCCTCAATTTCCAGGAACAAATAATTGTTCTGAACTACAGAGCACTTAAACTCTGCTTGTGGTACATAATATGCAACATACATTGAACATAACAGGTAGCTTTAAATCTCTATGGGATACTAAATGTACAGCACACATTTAATATGAGTTTATATTTCTTTACCTTTACAATCCAGCTCACCGTTGGCTGATTGACATGGCATACGTCACCGCAAACATTCTGCAACAAAACACATTTGCCATACAATTTGATTTAACCTATTCACATCCGACATGTCATAAAAACATGCCTTGCTGGCAATTACATGTTCTATTTGGTGTCTGCAATGCTTATTACATACTACCTCAAACATGTGCATTTATAATGTACAATTAACCTCATTATGCTATTACCTACTTAACTAACTAGCAAACACACGGAACATGGCATGAAAATATTTTCAATTGTAACTTTGTTACAACATAAACACAAAAGGAAGGTTAATTTTAAACTACCTGCAAATGTAAAATATGTTAATTATGTTAGAAAATTTAAAATGGAATTGAAAACATATCTGTTGATGAAAGTATGTTATACAGTAGATGAAAGCATATTAAACAGTATATGAAAGTATATTATACAGTAGATGAAAATATATTATACTGTAGACGAAAGTATATTATATAGTAGACGAATATTTAAGTGACAAAAACAATTATTGACAACTCATAGTGTTTTGTTTTGTGTTCATGTATTTGAATTGTAATGGATATTGTATTTCCAATTTTCATATTTCAATTTCATTATTTGGTTACGCACACCTACATTTAGTATTAAATGTATTGGCAACTGATAAATTGCTGTTATGTGTGTATGGAAAGCATTCATGTCTGACAGATGTATGTCCTATTTGTCTATTAATATAATTATATTGTAATGGGTACTCTAATTCATATTCTTCGTCTGTTGATAACTGAGATCTTGTATTNTATATAATTATATTGTAATGGGTACTCTAATTCATATTCTTCGTCTGTTGATAACTGAGATCTTGTATTCAGTATATTGTCAAATGACAAATTTCGATTATTTTTGTTAGTAAACTATTAACATCTTACAGACTATTGTCATATTTGCTTATGCATTATATTTCATTTGTGTAGTCTGTATTTTTGACAGCTGACAGTTTATTTGTATTCTGGTATTTATATTTGACAAGTTACACTCCATATGTATTGAGATTTATGCGATGATAAATAAATAAATAAATACCATTGTCCTAACGATGGGATCATTTAGAAGTTAATGCACTCCGTTTTCATTACAAATGCATACGAAAACCAAATAACACTGTACCCACCTGGAAACTATTGCTACNGTTAATGCACTCCGTTTTCATTACAAATGCATACGAAAACCAAATAACACTGTACCCACCTGGAAACTATTGCTACTATAAAATCGGAGGGTGATAACCACTTTCAGGACTTATGGCACTGGCAATCCTCTTCTATCTCCGTTATCGGCGGCGACAAGATGCACGATAGTGTCTATTACAGTGTGTTTCGTGAAACGAAAATGTTTCACAAACTCTACTTCCGAAAAGTATTCGCACGGGTTTTGGCCATCGTGCAAATACCGACGAANAAACGAAAATGTTTCACAAACTCTACTTCCGAAAAGTATTCGCACGGGTTTTGGCCATCGTGCAAATACCGACGAAGACGTTCTTTACGTTGACGATTCTCGACACGCTGAAGTAAATTCAAATGATCTTCGTCAAATAACCTCGGCACTTCCTTACTCCATCACAATCATCACCACAACACAAAACCGTTGTTTACATACACATTACACTAAACTTTAATGGGATCACTACATTAATTTTTCAGAGGTTTAAATGAGGAGTGAAATAATTCCCATATGATAATTACTATGAATGTTCATCTTTTGCAAGTAGCATACGTCACAATTGCTCTTTGATTGATCGTTACAAATTATTAAGTAGTTATTATTTTCGAAGGTTCGGCCTCCATCTTGCTTAAGGAAACTAAAAGGCACGCATTAGGCAGCCTTATTTCCCGCCACTTCCTTTCCTTAAATTAAATGTATTCTTCAACAAGTTACGCTTATGGGAGGTTCTTGTATTGTAATGAAGGCTTCCTTGTTGATTTAAGGCCACCTTCGTGAAAAAGGAAGATATCTGCATACGGCCCTTAGTGCTGTCTATCCAGGAGAGTGCCATAACTGTGTTGCAGCTCATTTACGTCCACCGTTCATGAAGAGGGAGATTACTCCTTTGAAAAACTGACATTTAGATGCCAACACGTACCTCGCAAACAACACAAAACGCCTGTGAATAAACACCACTTGCAACCAACCGTCAGCCTTTACTGCTTAACTCGGAGGATCTGTTCCAACTGCACATACTCCACTTAAAAACGCAATAACCTGTAAGCAAATGCCAAGCTGAAAGTTGGTTTCAAAACGCAGTAACTTACTATTGTAACGAGATGACCTCTAGCAGTCTGTCACATGCCACAATGACTTTTAAAGTAAAGCGCACACAAGTAAGTGTGTTTGATAAACGCGGATGTTTGTCAGTTAAGAGACTTGATTCGTCAACGTGATGTCGTGGGTTCTAACCCTGTTGTCTTAACTGTGGGTTTTTTTCATCTGTAGGCAGATGTCAGTGCTGTGTGTGTGTGTCTATATATATGCCTCCCCAACCCCCAGCGATATTATCGGTTCCTTAGTTTAGCACCTACTCTATCTAAGAAGGTTTGAACACTTTGAAGATGAAATTGTGCGGTGGACGTGTTTTCAGATTACCAAGCAAAGTTTCCTGCGAACAACTGTATTCAGCATAAATATTATGAGTGTGTGTTGAGGTATTCTGTTCCGCGCTTGAAACAGCGAGGTCTGGAAATTGTGAAATGAGTTGAGGATCGAGCAGCGGTGGAATGCAAGGGCGGGGAAATGGGAATACCCCGAGAAAACCCGCGGACCAACGGAAACTTCTGTCACGTTTCCCATATGCAAACATTCTGGTAACCCCGCCAGGAATCGTATCGAAACCCGGGATGCAGCCAAAAGTTACTGATGCTTGATCAATCTAGTTTGTTCTATGGAAATTTAGTTTATAGCCTGTTAATGGCTCGATACCTCGGGATATAGATAGTCGAAGTGGGCTTAGATCGTGTGGTTCTACTCTCGTCGGGCGAAAGTACCCTCAGGTATCATTGGTTTAGTTTCGGTTTAAGGATCGTTTTTAAGTAATATCACGCCCTTCTGGATCGTGTTTCCCAGTCATCCTTTTAAATGCCAATTTGAGTGACTGAAGAACTCTAAGGGTGTAGTGTGATAGTAATTAATTAAATTGAAGGTTATGATATTATCATTAAGCCAGCCAGAGTTTAACGAATGTTCATATTTGTTGTACTTTGAATTATTTAATTTATAAAGTTTTCAAATTGTTATTCGTAAACATTTTTCTCAATAATTTGTTGTGTTTAAATCTGCTTATCACAACACTACATTTATAGTCAATATATACAATTAAATTGATGTAATAAATTTTATTTAAGAAAATTAATATTTGTTGAATTCTTTAAATTTATATTTGGTGACTTATTTCATTTCATTTAGGTAAGAAAACCCCTCCCCCAATTTGCAATTGTGTTTTGTTTTAATCTGTTTGTGATTATTAATTAATTTATGAATAAGATGCGTAAGTGGATACCGGGGTCCCATATGGGACATAGAGTGTTCGGATTCCTGTATAATTTAGTAGTTACCTCTCGCATTTATTTAGAATATCGCAATATACAATATATAGTATAGCCAAGAAAATGGTAATGAGTGAGGGTTTGCCTATTATCCTGGCTCCCATGGTTTGTAAATGTCACTCGACGTTACAATATACTTAAATGCTCCAATAAAATATTTTTTTGAGTAAACAAAACTTGAAAAGCAACAACATAAATTTTGTTTATCTAACAAAAGGCATGCTTCAGTTAACAGCACGTCTTTATTGGGCCAAAATAAATTAGACTGTCCCGAAAATAATTATGTTGATCAACTTTATAAATTTGTTTGGCCACTCATTCGATTGCCTTGGTTTGAAAATACAGCTCAAAATTTGTTTGTATTTTTGGGAGATTTAGGATAGTAACAATGTTTGTTTGTGGGTTTATTGATGCCTAATAATAACATAAACATCCTAATATCACTNTAGTAACAATGTTTGTTTGTGGGTTTATTGATGCCTAATAATAACATAAACATCCTAATATCACTAATTCAATAGGAAACAAAAAATAAAGCTGTAGAACTTGAAATATTTGTTTGCTCACGTTGTCAAGTATTGGAAAAGTTTATATTTGAAACCTTCCCTCCGTAGTGACTTTAGCTGAGATTGCGAGGGCGAATCGCTCAGGCGCAATGTGTCTATGTTCGAGTCTCGGTCGGGCTTTTCACTTTTTTTATATTAACCGAAACTGCTCAATGTACGTAGTACCAAATATTTAGTTGCACCAACCAAATATTATTTTGGGGCAACAGAAAAAAAAAACCATAAAATTATTGTTTTCATCAATAAAATATTTCGTTCCTGCTATACAAACAATTTATTTGGTTGCGCTAAACGAACTTTCTCTGAGTGAACAAAACCTTTTTCTCACTGCAAGATTATTTAAATGAAAAATACTTTCACGCAGTAAGAAATGATTAACCAATGACTCAATTTAACTCACCAAAAACGCAGTTCTTTAACCTACGAAAACCCAATGNATTGTGAAATGAGTTGAGGATCGAGCAGCGGTGGAATGCAAGGGCGGGGAAATGGGAATACCCCGAGAAAACCCGCGGACCAACGGAAACTTCTGTCACGTTTCCCATATGCAAACATTCTGGTAACCCCGCCAGGAATCGTATCGAAACCCGGGATGCAGCCAAAAGTTACTGATGCTTGATCAATCTAGTTTGTTCTATGGAAATTTAGTTTATAGCCTGTTAATGGCTCGATACCTCGGGATATAGATAGTCGAAGTGGGCTTAGATCGTGTGGTTCTACTCTCGTCGGGCGAAAGTACCCTCAGGTATCATTGGTTTAGTTTCGGTTTAAGGATCGTTTTTAAGTAATATCACGCCCTTCTGGATCGTGTTTCCCAGTCATCCTTTTAAATGCCAATTTGAGTGACTGAAGAACTCTAAGGGTGTAGTGTGATAGTAATTAATTAAATTGAAGGTTATGATATTATCATTAAGCCAGCCAGAGTTTAACGAATGTTCATATTTGTTGTACTTTGAATTATTTAATTTATAAAGTTTTCAAATTGTTATTCGTAAACATTTTTCTCAATAATTTGTTGTGTTTAAATCTGCTTATCACAACACTACATTTATAGTCAATATATACAATTAAATTGATGTAATAAATTTTATTTAAGAAAATTAATATTTGTTGAATTCTTTAAATTTATATTTGGTGACTTATTTCATTTCATTTAGGTAAGAAAACCCCTCCCCCAATTTGCAATTGTGTTTTGTTTTAATCTGTTTGTGATTATTAATTAATTTATGAATAAGATGCGTAAGTGGATACCGGGGTCCCATATGGGACATAGAGTGTTCGGATTCCTGTATAATTTAGTAGTTACCTCTCGNCGGGGTCCTACATGGGACAGAGTGTTCGGATTCCTGTATAATTTAGTAGTTACCTCTTGCATTTATTTAGAATATCGCAATATACAATATATAGTATAGCCAAGAAAATGGTAATGAGTGAGGGTTTGCCTATTTTCCTGGCTCCCATGGTTTGTAAATGTCACTCGACGTTACAATAAACTTAAATGCTCCAATAAAATATTTTTTTGAGTAAGCAAAACTTGAAAAGCAACAATATAAATTTTGTTTATCTAACAAAAGGCATGCTTCAGTTAACAGCACGTCTTTATTGGGCCAAAATAAATTAGACTGTCACGAAAATAATTATGTTGATCAACTTTATAAATTGGTTTGGCCACTCATTCGATTGCCTTGGTTTGAAAATACAGCTCAAAATTTGTTTGTATTTTTGGGAGAGTTAGGATAGTAACAATGTTTGTTTGTGGGTTTATTGATGCCTAATAATAACATAAACATCCTAATATCACAAATATAGGAAACAAAAAATAAAGCTGTAGAACTTGAAATATTTGTTTGCTCACGTTGTCAAGTATTGGAAAAGTTTATATTTGAAACCTTCCCTCCGTAGTGACTTTAGCTGAGATTGCGAGGGCGGATCGCTCAGGCGCAATGTGTCTATGTTCGAGTCTCGGTCGGGCTTTTCACTTTTTTTATATTAACCGAAACTGCTCAATGTACGTAGTACCAAATATTTAGTTGCGCCAACCAAATATTATTTTGGGGCAACAGAATAAAAACCATAAAATTATTGTTTTCATCAATAAAATATTTCGTTCCTGCTATACAAACAATTTACTTGGTTGCGCTAAACGAACTTTCTCTGAGTGAACAAAACCTTTTTCTCACTGCAAGATTATTTAAATGAAAAATACTTTCACGCAGTAAGAAATGATTAACCAATGACTCAATTTAACTCACCAAAAACGCAGTTCTTTAACCTACGAAAACCCAATGAACATTTGGAGCAGTTTATCCCGACTTCCCGTCTACAATCTGAACACAGCAATTTTCTCGAATGTGAAATGGTCTATTGTTATGATTTCTTAGAAAGCGGGGGCAAGAAATTCCGAAGACGGGGATAAAGAGCAAAAGAGTAAGAGAGAGAGAGAGAGAGGGAGAAAGAGGAGAAATTTCCTTTTGAATCGTTACATCCATTTTTCTTTTCCTCACTTCTTCTAGCTGCAGAACCATTTCTCCTGGAAATCTGTTGACGGAGTTACACCGGCGTTGTTTGCCAACTCCAAATAATGTCGCTAGCATTATGTATTCAGCCAGCCGAGAAAAAATGATCAAATCTCTTGAATTCCTTTTATGAGCCACTAGAAAATGTAAATTGACAAAGACTTTCCTCCCCGTTCCTCCCCCGTTTTTTTTCTTCCAAAAACGCGGTTTATGGATGAAATGTGGCTCGTGGAAACTGTAAAACCTGCTGTATTCTGTGCCGAGCAGGCCGCGTTACTGCGCACTTTCGACAAAACTTTTTCGGAAACCCAGAGAGGTGTAAGATACGACCGGAACCCCCGATGCATATATCAATATTGGGGTGTGTCTATAATAACAACTCATATGTTCACTTGCCGCCATTGCGAGCACCATTAAAATGCCACAGGAATATTGGGACTGATCGAATCCGTTAAAAAGTCTTCAGTCTATGCATTGCAACAAAATACATTGGTGTTCTGACAAGTGCTGGCATCCACATAGCCATAACTTAAANTCGGAAACCCAGAGAGGTGTAAGATACGACCGGAACCCCCGATGCATATATCAATATTGGGGTGTGTCTATAATAATAACTCATATGTTCACTTGCCGCCATTGCGAGCACCATTAAAATGCCACAGGAATATTGGGACTGATCGAATCCGTTAAAAAGTCTTCAGTCTATGCATTGCAACAAAATACATTGATGTTCTGACAAGTGCTGGCATCCACATAGCCATAACTTAAACATAGAACCACGCGAGAGCAGTATCTATTGTTTGGCATCACTAGTGACAGCCAATTGTGATACTGCAGTTTAAAAGCAGCGGCCTACAGCACTATCAATAAAACACACTAACTGTTTCCTTACCACGTGCAACAACGACTGAGATTGTGGTTGCCAATCAGTCCGTGTTGTACAGAATTTCCTTTATCCTGGGCCTGAAAGAATTATCCTGTATGGACATAGTATGGGACTCATTTATCTCCTATCTCTTAATTCTTAAAAAAATAAACCGAATACTGGTTAACAAATTGCCAGTAATTTACCACTTCCGCGATTACAGGACAGGTAAATGCATACTTTGCAAACAAGAATTTTATATTTCATACGATGGTGATAATGACGTGAAATATCACGCAAGTACACTGTTGCATAAAAACATGAGCCAGCAGAATAACACAAAATAAAGAACACGGATATGGTGTCTTTGCAATTTCTTCACACAAGCTGGTATGGTGTGCTATGTTGTTTCCTAAATAAATAATATAACGCAAGCGATACTTTAGTAAACACAAAAAATAAAAATTACTTATATTTGCTTAAATTGAAATTTCTCTTATAATTCAACTGGGAACTATACTATTTCATTTATAATTATTATGCGTGAAAATGGGGAGGAAATATATGTATTTGTAATGCATAGTCAGAAATAGTTTTCATGCAACCTATCACTACACTAAGTACCCANCATAGTCAGAAATAGTTTTCAGGCAACCTATCATTACACTAAGTACCAACGAATGTGGTGCATGGTTCCCGTGATATAGTTATCTAGATTTAGTTACGACTTTTTGCATGAAGAAGACGAATATCCTGGAAGTACCACTTCAGCAGGGCTTAAGAAAAGGGGGAAGTAACCGTAAATTGACTATAAACATTCCCCGCTCCCCCCAAACAAGGATATAGGGAACAAAATCTAGTTATAGCATATTAACTCGCCTTATCTTATTATAACACTACGCTTAAGTAAAGTTAGTTTTGATTGCAATATCAAATTTACCCGACACATGTTTGCTAGTCAATCAGAAAGAATATAGAGTATTGAAAAAAGTTTTTAAAGGTGAGTTTCCTTTAATATTTCACCAGGGTCAGATGTGTGTCTAGTCGTTGGACCTGTACCTTATGGGAAATTTGAAAAAGTTGGGAAATTCAGATCAGACTGTCGTATTTACAACTCGTAAACTAAACTAATATTAAATATATTAATCACTGAAAACCTGTGCCAAATATTTTAAGTCAAGTTACAACAGAACTAAACAGCTAACAAAAAACTTTTTTTGAAGAATATCCGTTCCCAAGTTTCAACAAATTAATTACGGTATGCATAAAAAAGCCTACATGATGACACGACACAAACCGCAGGAAAGAGAAACATGAAAGAAGTCTTCGTGAGCTCAGCATTCGTGAAATACCTTCCCGGAAATAGGGAACAGAGAAATTACTTATAAAAAAGAAATGACAAACAATAAAATTGCAAAACAGCATAAGAGCAAAAAGAGCAAAAGCAATGAACCACCAAAATTGGAATATCCCAGAAGCTACGATGCTGGCCATTAAAATTTCTAAACCAAGAAGAATGTGAGCTATCACAACCAGCAGATTTATTGGAAAGTATACACATCATGAACAGGTGACATGGTATACACTAGCAGCTCGGTATGACGTACAGAAAATAGGGAAATCAGAACTGTACGGCCCCACTACTGTGGCATTGTTAGGGAGAGACTTTGGATGTCCGTCTGGTGTATCTCAGCCCTTGCTGCTTCGATGTGATCCTAAAGGTCATACATTGTGGCTGCAGGTGACCTGTGGCACGCCAGTTGTCAGAAAATGGACAACACTTTTTGAACGGTTAAGAGATGTTGTGAACGCGACGCCAAGGAATCAGGGTATCATAGTAGTACTGATCCCCAGGAACCGTCGGACGATGGGTGCCACATGATTAAGCGCATTGCTCTGTTGGTACAAGGCCACTGGCTGGCCCTGAAGAAAGGGGTAAAGAACAGGTTCTAACCATAGACTTAAGACGAGGTAGACCGATCTCGTTGGCTGTACACAACCGATATCTGTGTCCCATCATGGAACTGCCAACACGTCTAGCGAATACGGTATGCTTTGAAATTTATGTTAGAAAACTGATTTGTAAACAATGGCTTTGATATGTATGTATACTTATTCTAACCAATTTGTAATGCAATTTGATTAAATTAAAACTAGTAAAACTGTTTTATTAATATATACGTGCTTGACATTTAAAAACTAAAATATAAACAAACACGATTATCACTGTTTACCATGTGACTTTGAAAGTTGTGTTCCTTTGGGGTAGGTCAATATTGGGCACATGCGCAGAAGACGAATAAGTGATCTGCCTCATCTTTAGTCTATGGTTTTATCTCTTTCGCGATGTAACGGATTCTGGCATGAATAACAGCAATGCGGTCCAAGCGCAAGCGGAGCTGGAATCGTATCAAATCTCCAGAAGCTGGGATGGTATGACGGTACATAATACAGGATTTGGCCAGGCCGGCGCCATGGTGGCGTCAGACGTGGATGCGACTATTGTGGTGCTNTTGGGGTAGGTCAATATTGGGCACATGCGCAGAAGACGAATAAGTGATCTGCCTCATCTTTAGTCTATGGTTTTATCTCTTTCGCGATGTAACGGATTCTGGCATGAATAACAGCAATGCGGTCCAAGCGCAAGCGGAGCTGGAATCGTATCAAATCTCCAGAAGCTGGGATGGTATGACGGTACATAATACAGGATTTGGCCAGGCCGGCGCCATGGTGGCGTCAGACGTGGATGCGACTATTGTGGTGCTGCAAGTAGAAGCGGGATTCGTCGGCAGAGTAAGATGGCATGCCGTTCATCCCTCCAGGTCCAACGTTCTACGCACCATTGCAGCACACATTAAAATAAAAGATTGGTTAATGGCTTCAAATCTATTTGGTTGGTGCTTCCCAAGGCGAAATTTTGTTGTCGTTAAAAAACAGTTTGCGGTGCACAATAACCCTTAGATTGACAAGTACGAAAACTATTTAGTGCTCACAAACATACTTGTTTATTGAAAAAAGCGTTTATTGACTGCCACGAAATATTTCTTTGGCAGCAACATGTTATGCACAGTAAAACATTTTGCTGCGACTGCAAAACTACATCCGTTGTATAATGCGCATGCGCTCTGGCATATTCGAAGTGGCCACGTCTGGACACGAAGCCATATTTGCCTATGTTCGGTTCTTTATATAATAGGTTACGAACAAATTCATTAGTAATATTATAAAGTACTTATGAATGGATTATATCGTTCCTTTATTACAAGTAATCAAATGTAACACCTAAATGATTCCTGAAAATTAACTTGCCACGAGGTGAAGAGTGCAAGCCTTGTCGCGTGTCCCAATCATTTTAGTTATGTTATATAAATGCTGAAGAAAATACTTCAACGTCGAGCAAGGTAGCGTAATGGTAGCACACTGAGCTCGCAGTTGGGAGGTCCATGGTTAGAATCTCACTCATGACGACTTTGGATTTAGTGTTTAGTTGTTGTTAGACCATACCTACCTACAAAAGCCAACAACCCGCAAAACACCTTTGTAGCACTCACTAACCAGTATTGCTGCTATCATCGTAACACATTCGCTGTGACTAACGAAAACATCATTGCCTACAAACAAAATGAATTGATTGGTGACTACAAACTGCATTTAATTTCCACTAAATGCTGTAATGACCAAACATTTTTGTTGGCACCACAAAATCTGTTGTTATGTCTATATTGTCAACATAATTATGTTGTCGCCAACAAAATGTTTTTGGTCACCACAAAAAAAGTTTTTTCAGTGCAGGCGCCTTTGGTGAGCAGTCAGNTGTTGTCGCCAACAAAATGTTTTTGGTCACCACAAAAAAAGTTTTTTCAGTGCAGGCGCCTTTGGTGAGCAGTCAGTTGCAGCCGCAGTAATGGGTAACTGGACAAGATGCCCTGGCGAAACGGCAACGCACTGTGGGTGTAGACATAGATTGATGTGCTACATGTCTGAACTTCTGAGCGAGGGTGTTTGATGTGGCTTTACAGTCCGTAATGGCCATGCGTACCAGAAGTCTGTTCTCGCGCTAATCGGTGTGACGGGACCGTTGACTTACTGAATGTCGCTCAATCCGTCCCTTCTCGACCCACTGATCCTATATCCACTTACTGTGGTTGCATTTATTCCAATGCGACAACCAATTTCGCGGTAGGATAATCCACAATCCCGATGTCAAAGGCGGAAACATTTCCGTGCTGTTGATTTGCTCTTCGACACGGCATTCTCACTCTGTCTGTGGACACTAACGGCGGGGAAACACTATGCCACTACCTCTCAACGACTCCTCGAACTCCACTTATATACAGCCTATCGGTGTTGCCATTGTTTGGCCACTCGGCTGAATAACTAATCACTAAATTTTCCTACCTTTCTCTATGTATTACCTCAATGCGAGTTCCTTCAGGTGCGTTCGTCTTGGTGTTGAAATATTAATTGCAAAAACTTGATTTATAAACAGCAAAGCTTTAAATTTGGAATAATTTATAAACACAAGGTCACCTCTTCTGTTTCATTTCTTCAGTTTAAAACTGTCGATTATCTCTAAAATTTTGCTTGTAAACTTGTTTTAACTGGGAAAATGGGAAGAAGTCTTTTTTCTCTTCGGGAAGGAAACAGGTCATATTCTACTTTAATGTTTTGATACAGTTCATAACTTGCCAGGCAACGATTTAGTTCACTGTGAATACCCTGTACCCCATGATAGTTCTTATGTAGCCGCTCCTTCGATATTGACGATTAAATGTTGTTTATTGTAAACATATATGTATATATATATATATATATATATATATAAATCGCAAGTTTGCAAATACCTTAAGACCTGTGTTAGCAATGAGTCATTTCAATTTTCAACGAGGATTATGCCCTTAAGTAAATTCTCGATACTTACGTATTAAACATTATGCCTGCTTGGCAGTCGTGGTGACTAATATAATTTCTTTGGTTATGTGTGTCACCAATTCACGCACTAAAATTAAATTTAATCAACTAAAGGACATGTAAATGTTCTATAAATAAATTACATGCAATGATTTAGACACTTCNCTAAAATTAAATTTAATCAACTAAAGGACATGTAAATGTTCTATAAATAAATTACATGCAATGATTTAGACACTTAATTTTTCCGCTATACCTCTGAGTAGTTATTTAATAAATTTTTTTTATCTTTAATTGTGTTCTTTTTGTTATTACATATCTCGAAAATTTGACTTTTAGAACTATAACACATTGTGCAAAATATTATTTCCTAATTTTTTTCAGTACTTGGATGAATGAGTTTCCAGCAAAGAAAATATTTCACTTTTTTTTTTTAGTAATCATTTCCATTCCTTTTGCACGGATAAGCAATTTGCATTATTTCTTATTTAAATGTTCAATATTATATTTATCAGTATCGCCAATTGTTATCAAATAAAAATATTTGTATCTTATTCACATCAACTGATGAAAATCCACATTTTGCTTCCACATTAAAATAAAGATGTTATGCAGCAGTTAATAATGTATTTTAATGACAATGCTGAACATAATTAGATATTGTGGTGGGAATCTGCATATATGAAGTCAAATGAAAACGATGAAAAAAAGAAATGAATTTGAATATTCATGTTTATTTTGCTATTTTAATAAAGTTCTGTAAACCACGACGCCTCAGCCTTCAAGTTCATTGATTCTAGTGCAGCACCTGAAGAAAACGAGATCATTAAATTAGACAACTCCTTAAATAATCGGGATCACGCGTGCACAATTATGGATATGTAAGCTATTTCCGTATATTTAAATGTATTCATGGAAGGTAAGTGTATACATTTAAATACTTGTGTGTATATGTAATAATTTGATCATGGTAACACCAAATTTTATATTTTTATTCTGTATTTAAAATAAATTTCGTGATGTATATCTGTAAGCGTTTTGGAAATACCTATGTAGGCAAATTTACTTTTAGAAGCCACAAATTGCAAACATGCTGTATATAATTATTAAGTAGTTATTAATTTCCCTACTCTCCTTGCAAAAAAAAGTAACTAAGAAAAAAAATTAAATTAAGAGTAAGTGCTGTTTTTAAAAAATTGGCAATGGTTAACAAATTTTGTCATTACGTGGAATGGAATTCACAATAAAACAATGATATCGCACGCCGAAAAACCTTAAACAGATTCCGCATTGCAGCGATGCGTGCCGAACGATGGGCGACGGCTAGCTAAACTTTATGTTTCACAATTGAGCGACGATCTGTAGGTGACGGACGCTGTTTGAGATGGCGCTGTTATCTTTTTCAAGGGTGAAAATTACAATTCTAGATTACTTAAATGTAACAGAAGATACGCGAAAAACATTGACACTATACGCATGGCAGTATGAACGCGATGTGCGATGAAAATTACGGAGAAACATACAGCGACAGCCAGAGACATATATGACGAAGAAGAACTATTTTGATGTTGTTAATAGACGAATTTTATGACATTGCTCATACGTAAAAGAAGCCTAGTCTTCTATTTTGTACATCCATGCAGAAACAGCAAAAATACAAATACAAAGACGTCGGCTCTGTATTTTATGGACGTCGGCGTAGACGCCCTTGTCGTTTTCAAAACGTAAACAAATAGCTGTTGTTATTCTCCACGTAAACAAACATTTATTCTTCTTCTTCTCCGTTGTCGGCTATCGCCGACCGTCACAAGGCCAGAAAATCGCTCAACGCATTCGTCGCCATCCCACTGCGACAGACTGCTGCTTCATTCTAATTGGCTACGTATCATCGCAACGCATCGCATCGCAACGCATTGCTGCATTGTGGAACCATATTCAAATATTTAAATATGTTGGGCCATACTAAATTTGGCAAAATCGTCTTCTTCCATATGTTTGCAGTTTGTAAGGAGAGATGGGGAAAAAATGTAAATAAAAGTGCAAGTGAAATATGACTAGTAAAGAAAAGGAAAATTTGGTGGCAATATTGTACCTTCATTATCGGCATTAATATTTGCATCGAGGCTTTAGAACGGTAGAAGAAACAGAACGTATTCCGCAGTGCAATTCTTCCAAATAACAAATTACATTAAAAATATTATAACTATTTTCTAAGCGAGCTCATTTTGCTCAGCTTAAAGTTGAGGGCACTGTAGGCTGTATGTAAGATCGAAGTCCCTCTTACAACTACAAAACCATCGCTTGAAGTCATCACAAAAAGAGTAATTTTTCATATCCTAACTCCCATTTCTAGGTTGTTTGTAGATTGCATATAAGAGAAGGAGCATGAATGAGGCGATAGTTCAGGCGCCCTATCCACGCCGAGGTACGTTAACGAGAAACAACTGTTACAGAGATGTGTAGCGCGGACACCGTCTTTCTAACATTCTCGTAAACAGAAACAAANTGTACCCCATGATAGTTCTTATGTAGCCGCTCCTTCGATATTGACGATTAAATGTTGTTTATTGTAAACATATATATATATATAAATCGCAAGTTTGCAAATACCTTAAGACCTGTGTTAGCAATGAGTCATTTCAATTTTCAACGAGGATTATGCCCTTAAGTAAATTCTCGATACTTACGTATTAAACATTATGCCTGCTTGGCAGTCGTGGTGACTAATATAATTTCTTTGGTTATGTGTGTCACCAATTCACGCACTAAAATTAAATTTAATCAACTAAAGGACATGTAAATGTTCTATAAATAAATTACATGCAATGATTTAGACACTTCATTTTTCCGCTATACCTCTGAGTAGTTATTTAATAAATTTTTCTTATCTTTAATTGTGTTCTTTTTGTTATTACATATCTCGAAAATTTGACTTTTAGAACTATAACACATTGTGCAAAATATTATTTCCTAATTTTTTTCAGTACTTGGATGAATGAGTTCCCAGCAAAGAAAATATTTCACTTTTTTTTTTTAGTAATCATTTCCATTCCTTTTGCACGGATAAGCAATTTGCATTATTTCTTATTTAAATGTTCAATATTATAATTATCAGTATCGCCAATTGTTATCAAATACAAATATTTGTATCTTATTCACATCAACTGATGAAAATCCACATTTTGCTTCCACATTAAAATAAAGATGTTATGCAGCAGTTAATAATGTATTTTAATAACAATGCTGAACATAATTAGATATTGTGGTGGGAATCTGCATATATGAAGTCAAATGAAAACGATGACAAAAAAAAAATGAATTTGAATATTCATGTTTATTTTGCTATGTAAATAAAGTTCTGTAAACCACGACGCCTCAGCCTTCAAGTTCATTGATTCTAGTGCAGCACCTGAAGAAAACGAGATCATTAAATTAGACAACTCCTTAAATAATCGGGATCACGCGTGCACAATTATGGATATGTAAGCTATTTCCGTATATTTAAATGTATTCATGGAAGGTAAGTGTATACATTTAAATACTTGTGTGTATATGTAATAATTTGATCATGGTAACACCAAATTTTATATTTTTATTCTGTATTTAAAATAAATTTCGTGATGTATATCTGTAAGCGTTTTGGAAATACCTATGTAGGCAAATTTACTTTTAAAAGCCACAAATTGTAAATATTCTGTATATAATTATTAAATNTATAATTATTAAGTAGTTATTAATTTCCCTACTCTCCTTGCAAAAAAAAGTAACTAAGAAAAAAAATTAAATTAAGAGTAAGTGCTGTTTTTAAAAAATTGGCAATGGTTAACAAATTTTGTCATTACGTGGAATGGAATTCACAATAAAACAATGATATCGCACGCCGAAAAACCTTAAACAGATTCCGCATTGCAGCGATGCGTGCCGAACGATGGGCGACGGCTAGCTAAACTTTATGTTTCACAATTGAGCGACGATCTGTAGGTGACGGACGCTGTTTGAGATGGCGCTGTTATCTTTTTCAAGGGTGAAAATTACAATTCTAGATTACTTAAATGTAACAGAAGATACGCGAAAAACATTGACACTATACGCATGGCAGTATGAACGCGATGTGCGATGAAAATTACGGAGAAACATACAGCGACAGCCAGAGACATATATGACGAAGAAGAACTATTTTGATGTTGTTAATAGACGAATTTTATGACATTGCTCATACGTAAAAGAAGCCTAGTCTTTTATTTTGTACATCCATGCAGAAACAGCAAAAATACAAATACAAAGACGTCGGCTCTGTATTTTATGGACGTCGGCGTAGACGCCCTTGTCGTTTTCAAAACGTAAACAAATAGCTGTTGTTATTCCCCACGTAAACAAACATTTATTCTTCTTCTTCTCCGTTGTCGGCTATCGCCGACCGTCACAAGGCCAGAAAATCGCTCAACGCATTCGTCGCCATCCCACTGCGACAGACTGCTGCTTCATTCTAATTGGCTACGTATCATCGCAACGCATCGCATCGCAACGCATTGCTGCATTGTGGAACCATATTCAAATATTTAAATATGTTGGGCCATACTAAATTTGGCAAAATCGTCTTCTTCCATATGTTTGCAGTTTTTAAGGAGAGATGGAGAAAAAATGTAAATAAAAGTGCAAGTGAAATATGACTAGTAAAGAAAAGGAAAATTTGGTGGCAATATTGTACCTTCATTATCGGCATTAATATTTGCATCGAAGCTTTAGAACGGTAGAAGAAACAGAACGTATTCCGCAGTGCAATTCTTCCAAATAACAAATTACATTAAAAATATTATAACTATTTTCTAAGCGAGCTCATTTTGCTCAGCTTAAAGTTGAGGGCACTGTAGGCTGTATGTAAGATCGAAGTCCCTCTTACAACTACAAAACCATCGCTTGAAGTCATCACAAAAAGAGTAATTTTTCATATCCTAACTCCCATTTCTAGGTTGTTTGTAGATTGCATATCAGAGAAGGAGCATGAATGAGGCGATAGTTCAGGCGACCTATCCACGCCGAGGTATGNATGAGGCGATAGTTCAGGCGCCCTATCCACGCCGAGGTACGTTAACGAGAAACAACTGTTACAGAGATGTGTAGCGCGGACACCGTCTTTCTAACATTCTCGTAAACAGAAACAAAGGCACGGTCTCAGACACACTCCGTACACACTCATGCTACTATTGGGGATAATTTAGTTTCGGTTATTACTGAAGTGTTGTGAACATATCAGTAAAAAATGCTTTATATAACTTAGCAAAACAAAAGATCGAGTAAAATAAATGACAAAAATCTTACATTTTCTCATGCACTGACACACACCCCCTTCACTTTTTTATGGTATGTTTGTACCAAGCTAATATTTCCCACAATAGTAGTGGAATTTATATATTGCCAGGCCATATTTTTTCGGTCAGAATGTTTTCAAAATAACCTGATGCTAGAAAAACATCCACAGAATTTATGAAACACAAAATTATAACGATTTTGTTGATTCCGTATTTTCTGCTGCTGTTAATTGTTATATATATCTAAGAAAAAAAACTTCAAAATAAATTAAAAACTTTAAGACATCGCCTTTTGCTGTAAAAACGACAGTAACTTGTGGCTCATAACATTTATGTCAACTTAATTAGGTAATAAGTGAGACAGTTTTCTTTAAGCCAATGGCCAAACCTGTCAAGCAAAACACTAGCACAAAATCATGGAATAAGTGTTATATTGTGTATTATTCATTATGTCAGATGTTGTTTTAGAAATCGTGATTTAAGACAGCAGTGCAGTGAATTGTAGGAGCACATTGGCAGGACGTATATAACACTCGCCGAACCGAGGCGTACGTGACGTGGTCGTCACACAATACTTGCGGGTGTGCTCGGGAAATAACAGGAGGAGGGGGTGTGGGATCAGCACGTTAATGTGGCTGATATTCCCCTCCCTCCCTGAGGTATGCAGCTATTGCAGTCATGCACAGCGATGTGTGGAATCCCCGCGGCCATGCGACAGTATGTTCGGGATGGAGGGAAGGGGATCCCTTTGCCGGACCCTAGCTATCGATTGGCTCCACACGCCACACTCCCAACTCCACACTCCAAGCTTCCCCTGCAACCCTCATCCCCCACCCGACCACCCCCCAAACGTAGCGACAGATGTGAATCAGCAGTCACGTCGGCTTAATGGAATTCCGCCAGCTCGTTACGTCGCTGGTGCAACCCTCTAGGAGACGAGAAGAAAAAGTGTGAAAGGCCACGCGGAGGGGGAAGGAGAATGGGAGGAAGGGGTGAACAAGGAAATACACGACCAAGACGGGAAAACGCTCGGTATTGCCAACACCCGAGGGAAAAAAAAACTCTTGTAGTTCGACAACACGAAAGCACGCTAACGTGTTCTTGGCGTCGGCCTGCGGTGTTAGTTGGTGTGGTTAACAGTTGGAATTATTCCTCTGGTTTTCTCAGATCGAAAGTAACTTTGACCCAACGATATTTTTTTTGTAAACCGTGTTTCCATTACAAACTTCAGACCGAAAAAAATTACTCTCCGTAACACGGATCACAAAATCATTAGAAAAAGGGAATAATGACCATGACAAGGCCAAGACTTCAGACACTAACTATGCCAGCGAAGTCTGGGCAAAGCACTTGCAGAACCTCACCTAAATTTCGACGTCTTTTATAGTTACAATAAAAAAACCGCTGTAGGAAATATTGTTTTCAGGCTTGTTTAAAAATGCAAATAAGCATTAATAAGGATTTGCTTTATGAAATTTAATCAACAAGATTTGAACCCCAACTTTCTTCGGGTGTCAGAAAGTGAAGACAGACAATTATATACGGCAAGAATTTTGTAATGTAAAATTCATTTGTATATCGTCATGCAACGTTATAAATTGCTGACTTACCTTTACGCGAAAAAGTATTTCATATGTAAGGAGTTCCGGGCTACACACGCCCATGTGGGGCAGGAAACTAACTAAGAAGCTATTCTTACCAAATATGGTAAGATAAATTAAAGAACACTTGAAACCTTCAAGGACCTTTAGTTGATTAAGTAAAATGCTTGACAAGATATGCAAGTGTCTACCAGAAAAAGTTGAACGAAACTCGCTGGAGACTTATGGAATAAATAAATGTTCATACGTGACAGTACTGTCCACCATTGGCAACTCGCCACGCCACAAACCACAGTAGACAGGTAGCGTTGCACGCCGTGTGTGTTGGGGCGGATGAGCTGATATAATTCCAGTGCTCCAGTGTCGGTGTGAATGATATAGGTTTCCAAGGAAGAACAGTGTTGTGTCATGCGGTTTTTTCAAACAGCCGAAAGGTCACGCGTTAGCAGATATTCGCCCCAGAGTGGAGGCTGAGCACGGCCAGATTTGCTTAAGCTCTCCCGTCGTCAGGCACCGAATGTCAAGGTTTCGAAGCGGCCAGCTGACATTACAGGATGGCCCAGGACAATCATATGAAGCCATCACTGCAGCCAACTAACAGAGGGTTGATGAACCAGAATAGCGACTGGCCACTATGGTCGGCATTAGCCATGGCAGTATTCATGAGGTACTGCACGACAGATTTCACTATATTAGGATTTATGCCCAGTAGGTCCAGCGAAATCTGATTGCAGATCAAAAAGGGGAACGCATGCTATTCATGACTCTGAAATGGACCGTGGCAGAATCCAGAGGTAGGTAGGTTGGCAGGTAGACAGGGCTTAACGTCTCGTTGACAGCGAGGACATAAGACAAGGAGCAAGTCGCTCAGAGAACCAGGAACGGGGAAGGAAACAACCATGACTTGTAGTATCCCAGCATTCGCCTGGAGTGATATCGGGGAACCACGGAAAACAGAAATCAGGATATCCGGACAGGAATTCGAACCCAAGTACTCCCGAATGCAAGATCGAAAACATAATCCAGAGGAAATATGCAGGGTCACCACCAACCAAGAATATAAAAAATAGGAGAGTGCAATAAAATATGTTAGTACTGAAAATATTCTTCCAATAACTGTGGACCTATACTAATGAAATTCTTAGGGTGAGATGCCATCAAAAAAGCCGATAGTTAACGACACCCTTACATCGTTTCGACAGCATATCACTACCAAAAGACGTAGTTGTTAACGAGGAGTGCTATCACCTTCACGATAATGCCTCTTCCCACAAAGCCAAAAGTAAGCAAGTAGCACTCTGCAAATTCCATTGAGTAAATAATCCTGTTCTAGTCTACAAACCTTATCTTCCCTAGTGCGATTTTCATGTATTTTTGGAGATGAAAATGTTTTAAATCTAATCCACGTTCTGTCGAACCAAGACATGCAGGAGAGGGGGAAACACTAGGTCGACTCTAAATTACAGTAAATCTTCAGGATATGAGCTCTCACCTTATATAATTGTTGCCAGTGGTGGAGTGTGTTTGTCATTTAGGTACCTTCCTTTCAAACAGATCTGCTGACTGAATTTCATTTGATTGCCCCTCATTACATTTTACAGATTACCTAATAAGACAAAGACGGATGTCAGAAAATTATTTCCCAGTGGAGTTTCGAAGTTGGTCCATCCGGGTGACATCTTGCGACGAGATTATTTACGACAAGCTAATTTTTCTGAATCGATATCAATAACGGGAACGTTTAGACACAATACTGAAAAAAAAAGTACTGGGTATTCATCGCCTTATTATGAAAGTGGTCGAAGGTAAAGCTCACAGCAGTTAAGTGAATATTCTTGTCTGTCATATCAGGTCCCTCTGCAGAAATGTTTGTTATGGTGTCACGGTGACTTCTTCTAGAAGGCGGCACTGGCGATGGTTATATTGACTGTGGTTTGGAGCCGACTGCAGCTGGCAGGTTTCGTCGTACTATTAAGATAGTTTGGCTATAATTGTAATGTAAAAATATTTACTTGGATTTTGTATATTAAATCGTATGCATATACATTTTTTCGTAACAACGTGTGTAGACTCCTTTCTAGTGTTTCCAGACGTCCGGCGGAAGAAGTAACACATGCACTTACTTAATATCTTCTCAACTGCAACAACAGGAATTTTCAAAACTAATTTTAATCTCCGGCTTTTCTTCTAACATGAGAAATATAATATTAAATGTGCAATTCACAGTTTTGCTTGTGCACAGTACAGCACGCTGTGTTGGTGTGCGATCTATTTATTCTATGTCGGTCCACCCAGATCATAAAAAAAGTAGTTTGTAGTTTCTGGGCGAGATAACAACACGAGATTCATAACTGTAAATTTTACGTAACATAAACAAAACATGTGCGCAGAGCGTCGTTTATGTTAGGACATGTGCAAACTAATTTTATCTCTCCGCATTTAAACTTTCTGAATATTACTAACTCAAAATTATATCATTACAATTAATTTTCATGTTGACAGAAACATTTTAAAGGTTTAATGCTGAAATACGATTACAGGATAGTTGTGAACTTTTATCATACAAGGTGAGAAAAATGAATACGTCGCCTTTTGGAGTGCAATTTTGACAGGTGAATTTTACTTTAACGTCCAAAGATAATGTCTAGTGCCCTTTACAGTAACGCGATGATACGTCTTAGTGTTCAAGAAAGCATGTTATTTAGATATATTCATTTATGTGTGACGTTGCTCTCGTCATGGGACACATAAGGTGTATCACTGTAATCTAAGAATTATATATACGCAAGTTGTTATCGATTAAAAAAAAATGCATCTTGTAACCGCTTTTTATTTTTACGTTTCTTAAGCAAATTAAACTCATCCCTCCAGCATAAGCTAAGGAAGTTTATGCCTTACACCTCCAGAGGCATTCAGTAATGTAATTAATTTTAATGAATACGTTTTTAAAGTTGTAATGCTTCTGCAAAAGTAGCCAATACGGTAGAGTTCGTGTTGGCGTGACTAATACTTGAGTCAGCAATACACAGACAGTCGTCAGTATTGACAGTGTACCCAAACGGTTCTCCTCATACTGCTTCTTTTTGAATGAGTGTTAAGGTAGGTACGTAGGTGGTAAGAAGGTAGGGATTAATATCTAGTCGAAAGCGAGGTCATTAGAGACGGAACAAATTGTTTAGAGAAGCAGGGACCGGAAAGGAATCGACTTTGTTGTGTAACAAGGAAGTAACCAAGCATTAATTTGGAGTGATTTCAGTAAACCATGGAAATTGGAATCAGAATGCCTGGGCCATGAATCTCCCCAGGTCGTTACGAATGTGACTCCAGTGGTTTATCACTGCAACACCTCGCTCTGTGTTAGGGCTAAGGTCGCTGAGAAGCGATGAAGCTGGCCTTGTGGTTCTCAGCAAGCCCAAAGTCTGGGTAAGGTGAAACGAAATGGAGACGGAAACATAAGTAGGACGATGAATGGCAAGAAACCTTGGGAGTAACCGGAGAAAAATCCCACGACACTGTATTGTCCATCCACCACACTACCAACACAAGATTCCTGTCGAAAAAATTCCCGGAACACCTGGCCCTGTGTATGATAGTTGCCACCTCAAACTTAACCCTCGTACTGCTATCGACGCCATATGGCTTTGCCTGATTACAACAGTTATATAGAGCTTACCGTAATGTTACGACGTCGAGAGGAGTGGAGAGATTTAGGTTGCTCCTAACATCGAGATCTTGATAGCCAATGAGAGTGAAGCGAGGTGAGTATGGAGCAGCGCCGGAATGCAAGGGCNGCTCCTAACATCGAGATCTTGATAGCCAATGAGAGTGAAGCGAGGTGAGTATGGAGCAGCGCCGGAATGCAAGGGCAGGGGATACGAGAGAACCCCGAGAAAATCCGCCTACCAACGACATCGTCCAACATGATTCCTCCTTGCGAAAATCCGGGAGCGACCTCCCTAGGAATCGAACCCGGTTCGTCGAGGTATGACTCGAGTAGCCTGACTACTGTTACTACATCCCACAGTATTTAAACACATTCGCGACGTAACAGAATATCGGAATTAGCATGAATACATTAATGTATAGTATTTCAAGTTTTAAGACAAGAATGTAAAGCCTCATAACTGTGAAACTCAAAGGGAATATTCAAAGGGAAAGAAAAGCATGACTGGCACATGATATTAATTTATTTGCTGGAAATATAATGTGCAAGGAATGAAAACCATTGCATGAATTTGAAACTGCAATTAATCATGAGAAATTCGCGTAGATTTCTATTATATTCAACGTTGAAATCGTATAACTGAGTGTCGTGTGGAGACCCATCTGTGTGAGCGATATTCCCGCCCTAGTTTACATGCTCCACACGACATTCCATAATTTATAAACGAGGCTACCGATGGCAAGGAATATTGTCACGGTTTTTATGAGTTTGCATTATTCTACATTCACACACATGCACTACTTATTAATAAAATGTTTGCTATGAGTGGAATATTAAAATGTGTGAAAAAGTAGCAATTAAAATGTATCTAAAACATTTTCGCAATTTACGACATACTTCAATTAGTGAAAAACAAAAATATATGTATGTCGGAAAAAATATTCCACAGATATATAGTTACATGGTTTCTGACAACCACATAACACGCAAAGAGTTTATTTCAGAATTATTATAATATTTTCAAATCGCTGCATTCTAAAATTCGGCATACGTCTTGAAAGAATATAATTTATTCGGCTATTACATGAAATGCTATAAAAAAACCGTCGCAATCTTCGTTTTTTTTANGTCTTGAAAGAATATAATTTATTCGGCTATTACATGAAATGCTATAAAAAAACCGTCGCAATCTTCGTTTTTTTTTTTAAATATTGTTGTATGAATACTGGTATGTAAAATAACCTCGTAAAAATGCACTCTCGAATTGTATCTATATGAGCTAATTACTAGNTTGTATGAATACTGGTATGTAAAATAACCTCGTAAAAATGCACTCTCGAATTGTATCTATATGAGCTAATTACTAGTAAATTACAAATATTGTTGCCATGGTAGGTGTAAGAAAAAACGGAGAGGGTAGGAAGGATATAAAGCCAAGTAATGAATGTTTATGAAAAGTTTTGTATTTATCTATGAGTTGCGCAGACAGCTCACTTGCGCAAGCATTCGTTCCAGATACACAAAAACGNGAAAAGTTTTGTATTTATCTATGAGTTGCGCAGACAGCTCACTTGCGCAAGCATTCGTTCCAGATACACAAAAACGGCCCCAGTCTAACATTTTTATTTTCTTGACAGCACGGTGTTCGACATGAAATGTGCTCTCCACTGACAAAAATTCTCGATTTCAATTTCTAATCACTGCTGTGCTTTTTTTTCCTGCTCGCGAAAGAGATAAAAGAGAAGAGTAGCAGGAAAAAAAAAAAAGAAGAAACAAAACTGAGTAGCAGAGAGGAACGGGTTTTTGAGTATTTTTTTTGGATGGACGCGCTTTTACCCTGAAACGAACGCCACATAAACATCCAAACAAAAAATAAATTAAAGTGCCCCGAAATCAAATTTGTGGCCGAACAGTAATCACTGATGGAAAGGGAGGCCTGCTTTGATTGGTTGCTCTCTCTTTCCGCGTACGCGAGCGCGGCCGTGCGTGTGTGTGTTGGTGCTGGCGCGTGTCTATAGGCTTCCCGGGCGCTTTGAACCCCCGCGCCGTATCGGCGTGTCGCATTCATTATTCCGACCGGCTCGGTCCACTCGCTCCACTGCTAGCGACAGAAACGTTTGCCGCTGCCCAGTGCTATCGTAATGGCATCCCTCGCCATACCCTTACCAACAGTGTTAGCAAACATCAATTCTCGACTTCGACGCAGCGACTGCAACTCGGAAGTCGTCCTCGCGCTCTAACTTTTAACTCGTTTCACTGGTTTATTTTAAGCGCGTGATAAATATTAACCTTCCCACTTGATACTTCCAAATATTATCCTGTCAAGAGCAGAACTTTCGAAAAAAATTTTTTTGCATACGAATCGAGCGTTTGATTAAACAATTTAAGATTTAAGGAATTACCGAAAACGACCAATACTGAGACGTGAAATCAGCCACTGACTTTCCCTAACTTATGTTCTATCTAATCACAGCAATTTAAACAGTAATTTTCACGGTAGACAGAGAATAAATGTTGCATTTTCAGTTTTTTTTTTTAGAATTTACGCTTGAATATAAAAGACTTTGAATAACTCTGGAAAAAATTTTTNAAATGTTGCATTTTCAGTTTTTTTTTTTAGAATTTACGCTTGAATATAAAAGACTTTGAATAACTCTGGAAAAAATAATTTTTTTTCGAAGATAACATTATACGGGAAGAAATAACTTTGTCTATAATTTGAATATATTGATCACATACTTTTTTTAGACACATGCAATACACAATTTAATGTTTATGTAAAATTAAAAGGGAAAATTCATAAAAAATACCTATATTAGAAAACCTGTTCAAACAAAACCAAATTTTAAATATTATTACAGTTCTACTCGAAACACACCAATACCTATAAAATATTTACTAATATATTTTCGATTTGTTCCACTTAAAACGTATCACTGCTCGTTCAGCACCAAAAAGCTACCTAATAAAAACAACGAATACCATATATATGTAAAGCTGTTTTACACTGACATCTGAGGAAAAACTCACAACATTAAATTAACCGCTATCCCGACGTTATGCTTAAAGTAATTGGCGTAGTTGAAAATGCAGTTTATAGATAATTAATTTATTTGTGTTTAAATATAACTCGGCAACACAGCACTTTGTAAGTTCAATCACAATACGTTAAGATTTTTAATAACACACGCTTACCGAAGATAAAAATAGATTTCTTTCAAAATTGCGTCAGTTAAAACGTAAAACTGAAATGCATTATAACAAAGATAGTTATTAACATACTAATAATTCCTTCGGGGTCAAAATTTACGCGGAATCACGAAATTGCAAGTATAGCACACTAGGGAGTGTCGATTTTTTTGATTTCCTTTTTCAAAAAAATGAGGGGTGTCAAAAAGTTGTCTTTTGGTTAGCGATTCACAAATATATTTACATGAACTGGCAATTACATTGTTTTGCTTGGTAAATAGTTACTTCAATTTCGTGATATTTTCACGTTTCATGTAAAATTCGCAGCAAACTCTCTTCTCTCAAGAAGTGCCTTTTTATCATTATTTCTGTTTGTACTTCTGCTCTAAGGTTAATAATATACTTATATTATACTATAACATCTGAAAAATATTTTATGCCACTCGTAAAAGTGTTTAAACTAGCAATACTCATTTGCAGCTGAGCGTCTTTTTATTAATTTTTATTAATATCATAAAAATAGCGACATTTTCTTTTCTTTCTTTTTCCAGGCACGAATAGTTTCTTCCAATTACAAAATCTGAAAATTCGGAACCATGGCTAGTAAAAGGAAGACGAGATTGGCAACTTCCACTCACATGAGTAACTTCATTGGAACTGGTCGAGAAATTCTGCCTTCCGAACTCCCAACTCTGCGTGATGATCTAAGATATGGGCTTCTGCTAAGAGAACAGAGTGTAGAGAATGTCACAAATTACCCAGCAGCCACTCTTGCAAAGGATATTTATCCAAAAGTGCTTGAACAGTGGGAGCGAGCAAACAGTTGTTTTGTGGTGCCAATTTTAAATTCAAGAGTCACAGTCCTGAAGAAGATAGAAGAAAACTGGGAAAAGGCCAAAAACATATCACTTGGCAGAGGAAAACTGGAAGTGAAAGAGGCTTTCATAGCAACGTTAGACAAGCTCTTTGACATCCTCAATTGCAAGTGTGAGATTAAGCTATGTCCAGAATTTGAGGGTCCATGTCCAGGTGGTGCCGACTGTAAACATGAAGTGCACATCTCCTGCTCTTGTTCTAAGGATATGAAGATCCCTGTCAAAGAACTAGTGTTTATTAATAGTCAAAGAGAGAAGGTTGGATCTGTTGGACAGCATCAAATTGGATTACCAGATCTACCTGAGCACAGAAGACAAATTAAAAAGCAGAAGAGGCAAGAAGATGAATTAAGAAGAATTTATGAATATAAGCTGAAAAGGAAGGAAGAATTAACATTACAACCAGATGAAGTTCTTTTCTCCGACGAAGATGAAGAGCCAACTGATGTTACAGATGAAGAATCTGAAGATCCTTTGCAGATTCCATGTGATGATTCTGATGTACCTTCTACTTCAAGTACAAGTCAATATAATACATTACAATTGCGCAATGTTGCATTGCAAAGTATTAGGTATGGTGTCGGTCTACGTGCTACAGCTGCCATTTCAACAGCTGCATTTTTGGATGCTGGATTAATTACTGAAGGAGACAGGAGACTTGTGTTTGATCACAATAAAGTAAAAAGGGCACAAGAAAAAGTTATGAAAGCACTTGATGTAGAATTTCATGCTCGACAGGCAATATTGAATGTATCTTCTTTGATGGACGCCAAGATTTCACTAAAGTTCTGTTACAGGCGGATAACTCAAGTCATCAGTTTCCAAGTATTGTGAAAGAAGAGCATTACACTGTTTGCAGTGAGCCAGGTGGAAGATATCTTTGCCATTTTACTCCAGATAAAGACTTAACGAAAAGGAAAACTGCTGAAGTTAATGCTAACAATCTTGTGGATTTTTTTAATGAAAAACAGCATTGATAAAAGTTTGCAGGCCATTGGTGGTGACTCAACGAATGTTAACACTGGTTGGGAAGGAGGGGTCATGCATTGGGTTGAGGCAAAGCTGAATCGTAAACTCATCTGGTTGGTTTGTGCTCTTCATACTAATGAGTTACCTTTGCGGCACTTGATCACCGAGTTGGATGGAAAAACTTTGTCTAACAACAAGTGGAGTGGTAAGATTGGCAACATGCTTGATGCTGCAACAGAAATTGAAATCAATCCCTCATTTGTCAGAATATCCTTTCCAGAGGCTTTAGTTCCATTGCGTGACACTGTTGTCAAAGATCTCTCTACAGATCAGGCTTATGGTTACAGGATAACTCAGGCCATAGGGACAGGTGTGTTTCGATAACAGTGGCCGCACACCGCAATGAAATGGTAAACATTTTTAAAGACACGAGTCTTTGTTATCCGTGAATAAGAGTCCAGTAACTTATCTTATAGACAGTGCACGAAACAACGGAAGATATTATACAAGTTTAACCAACCAGGATCTGTGAATGCATACTTTAAATGTACAGTCATGCCTTATCGGATCTATAAACTTTTAGACTCAGTTAATGAATCATACTTGCTGTCGACCCTGGAGTTCAATGGTACAGTTATGTCTATCGTAAAACTGAAGACAACTGATAAGATACCTGGAAATTTCGTGAGGTCGTTTAAACGATAGGCTAAACTCGATATAGGATGTTCACGATAAACCGAGCACTTTTGTAAGCCCTGATTAAGATATTTTATGTTATATCTCATTAACTACTCAAACCAATTTTCGCTAAATTTGTCACGTATGTAAAACTGTTATAATACGCCTGGTAAATTAAAGAAATTGAACTAAAGTATCTATTAGAAGCATCATTTAAGCCAAACAAACCCCCTTCACTGTCATTTTGTAAGATAGAGAAACATGAATTAATAAAGTTTTGTGGAATGCCTCGGGTAACAATTGACCGATTCCTATCAAATATGGCAAACAAGCAGTACTGCGGTAGGTAACGTTACTTGCATGTTTTATTTACGTCAAACATTTATTTTCAAAACAGCGGCCAATAATAATTTTAGTTTCATATATTAAATCATCGAAACTATGTAATTAATTCCGATGTATAATTATATACTGGCTATAGATATTACAACCATCAGATTTGGCCAAACAAAATCTCTTGTCCGCCATTTTGTAAAATAGTATTACATGACAAGTTAGAATTACATGATATCTCCGAAAATCAACCGATTTCTACTAAATTTGGCAATCAAGTAGCACTATGGCAGGCCATGTAAACATGTAAACTTTGAGAGGGTCAGACATTTATGTTTTCAAAAAGTGGCCATTAAATAATTACCGCTCGCATTGTTTATCTACGAAATTACTAAACAAATTCCAACATAACTTTGTATGTTGACACTTTATAGGGTCCATAAAAATTGTCTATGCATAGTTTCATTTCTCCGCCATTTCGTAAGCTAGACACACATGAAATAATACAGTTTTTATGCCGTAACTCGGGAAACAATAAAAAGATCTCTTCCAAATTTAGCGAAGAGGTTAAAATGTGGCAGGCCATATTAATTTATATGTTTTAAGTATGTACATCTTTTCTTTTCTGAATGGCCCCTATACCAACATTTTAGCTTAGTGTACTATGTCTCAGAAACTATGTAACAGGTTTTAATTTAACTTTATGTATTTTATATATTACATTCATGGAACGTGCGTGCTAATACATACACTTTTTGTCCTCTATTTATGAAGATCGTTACCTGAACAATGTATGTTTTATGTCATATCTCGAGGATCAATCAACCGATTCATACGAAAATTACAAACTTATATTGCTACGGTATGGTATCTAAATTAACATATGTTAGTGCAGCAAGCATATTTTAATAGGGTTTATATAAATAATTTAGATTAATCTGATCTATGAAACGTTTCAACAGAATAAAACAAAATTAGTTATGCAAACAGTATAAATTAGAAGCATTATATATATGCATACAGAGATCCTTTTTTAAAGGGTTTTTCCGAAGTAGTGTCAGGTGAGAAAAACCTAAATTTTACCATATTTTCGGAGTAATTCAACTAATTTCCACAAAATTAACAAAATTTTGCACACCTACAGAAGGCCAGGTAAAGTTGCATTATTTAATGCAGTCAGTCCCTGTTTTCAAAATAGCTGTCATATAAATATTTTGTAATTTTTGGCATACATATTATGCAATTTAACCATATTCAACCAAACTTTTTATACTGACAGTATTTATTAGACGCATCGTATAAAGAACAATTTTTTTATGCAGTTTTGTAAGATAGCCCCAATTAAAAAAATCTGGTTTTTATGATTGATCTTGTGTAAGAATCAACCGATTTCCACCAAATTTTTCACGCAATTACCGTTATGGTTGGCCATGTAATCTTATGAGTTTTTAGTGACTCTGAAATTAATTTTGAAAATGATGGCCTTGTGAATATTTCAGGTTAGTGAACTTAATCATTGAAAACATTAGTCTGATTTCATCCGAAGTTGAGGCTCCGAATCCTACCTCCGTGATGCAGTTGATTGCAAGCTATTTTAATTTTACGAGTTTTTAAAAACTCGAATCCTGGGTAGTTTACTTGTGTATTTTAGTTGTCTTGGTACTGTTTCACACGTTTCTGGTTTCATCTCTAATGATATTTATGTGAATGAGACGTCTACGCCTATAAACCTATATACTTTTAAGAACTTCACAAAGATTTATTTGCACCTATGTAGCGGAAAGTAGGATCTTTAGTATTCAGTAACTTCTTGTTTTTTTTTTTTTTGCACTTACTGTGTCACTATTGGGGACATGAAGAAAATCAGTCTACCATTGTCTATGGTAGGATTGTGGTGTGAATAAAGGGAAGGAGCTAGGGTCATTACACCATGCTCAAGTTAAGAACTGCAGCAGCTCTTATTTTAAGTAGGCATGAACACGTAATTCCTAGTTGGAGTCAGACGACAGAATCGACTAGGTGGGACGTGCCAATATTAAATCAACAAGGTACGGCCATAAGAAAAGCAGGCACTGATTCGATCTACATTCTGGCCAAAATTTGTAGTGCTTGGAACCGTGACGAGCAGAACACAACTGACGAAGAAGTGTTGCGCAAACTGCTGCAGGTGAGCTGTACAGGAGGAGGAGGATGCTACCCCCCCCCTCCCGGGACAAAATTACATTCTACCAAGGATTAATAACAAGCGCGGTGGTAACAAATGTTGCAGAGCCGTGCATCGCGGATTCGCGGGCGCTACGCCCCAGGGCGAGTGTGCCTGAACCTCCCTCCTCTACACGCCACTGCCGCGCCACTGCGTCGAGTCCCAGCATTCCGAGCGGCCCCACATTGCTGCAGATACAGTATATCCATCACTGGGATTGGCCCGCGCCCGACGGATGATGAATGGTGCTGCCAGGTGAATAACCACGCCGGTGTTTGCTGCCCCACTCACCCCTTAAATCTCCCCCCAACCCCTCAGTCACCGTGGGGTCGATATTTGCATGAAACGTTAACATATTGTTAGAGTCGAGACCGCAGGCGAGCGATGCCCCTCAGTCGGCATAGTGCGATACACACGAGTCCTAATCGGAACGCTAAACTAATCCGGGAAATCTACAGTCGACTTGCAAAAGAGATCATTTATCCTAACAATCGTTGGCATTTATTGTTTATTTAAAAGTCCCTGCGCACTTGTGCCAGAAGGTTTTAACAAAGAACGGTTTACATGCTAAACTAAAAACGGTTCCGACGTTCATGACTAGAGACTCGGACAATTCGTGACTTCATTCCACGACCATGTCAAACTTGACAGTGCTGTATGCATACCAGGTACTGTAATTTATTAATTGTCTGGTGCAATTGAGCACTTTTCTCTGTGTATGTGAATGGCTTAGTTTCTTTATCCATGTGCTCACAGTTCTGCAGAATGTGTCAGGGAACTAGCAGCCCAGTCGCACAAGTAATAATAAATTACAACTGTTTAAAGTCTATCTTAGCACCTCTTAATCTCGTCAAATCCCAAGTCTCTATCCACGACTCAACAGGCACTCAAACCCAGTACCTCCTGGCAGCAAGTGACCTTGGCAATAGTCATGGAAATCGATTTTACGAAAAATTATGAAACTTCTTCTGTCCTAGAAAAAATTTACATATATGTCGCTTTGCCTGAAAACATAAATAAATAAAACATATCTGTCTTACTTCGTAAGTTTACGCATATAAACAAACTGATCTGGTTAGTCTGTGCTATTCACACGAATGAGCTACCTCTGCGACCATTGATCGGGACACTAGATTGGAAGATTTTATTAAACGACACATCCATTGATGAAATCGGAAAGAAATTAGACAACGCCAAATACCTGAAAATGTATACTTCATTAACTTAAGGCTCAACTAGTAATCCTCTCATTTCACTTAGTACCATTGTCATAAATACTTTGACAACAAATCAAGAATATGGGTACAGGAATACACCAGCCATAATGACAGGAGAACTTCCTATAGATCTGGCCCTTCTTGAAATTGGTCCTGTGAGGCGTCACTCAAGATGGTTAACGACCGCGAACAGAATTTGCTGCATATGGGTTTCAAAACGTGGTTTTAATGTCAAAGTTCTGAAGAATGTAAGACTAATAGAAAAGTATAGTGTTGGTGTGTAATATCCCTGCTGGTTCCAGATCAAAGTAATACACTCTTGTGTAGAAGGCTCTCGTCATGTGTTATTGCGGCTCTAGCTCCTTAAACTTCTAAAGAAAGATGTAGTTGATAATATTATGCCTACAATCCAGGGTTCATAATGGTTTACATTCAGCGAAATGGTCATTCGGGCACTCTTGTGCTCAGGGGAAAATAAAGAGAGAAATCTGGTGTACAGAATATGGTTCAAATAATTCGTGGAAATTATGATGCCCAGGGAAATTTTTCTGTTCTTCAAAGGAAAACTTGAAACTATAGAGGTCAAAAAAACAAGTCGGTGGTTGACCTTAAAGCATGAATGAAATCAAAATATAGTGGCTGGTATCATTTAAGTTTTAAAGCGGTTTAATGAAAAATAACAATTAATTTTTATAAAGGCTCCATGTAGGTTTAAGAGTTTATTTGAAAAGGTTAGTAGTTAGATAATAGGGGTACGTATGCAGAGTGAGGCGGGGAATCTGGGGGACACCTAAGCTAGGTAAGAAAATGGTTAACATCATGCTCTTGCATTCCACTTCAACGACGGTCATTTTGTGAGCCAGTACGAAAATCACCTGTTCACGCATTCCATTTCAACGGCGGCCATTTTGGTATCAAAACTTTCCAAAATTTTCTAAAATGTTATTTTTTTCAAAATAAATTTCAAAATATTTTCAAAATTTTTCTACAATTTTCCTAAATATTATTTTATTCTAACTTTTTTTCCAAAAGTTTCTAATTTTTTTTTCGAACATTCTATGGCGAGCATTTTGTTGCGCAACATAACCTCAGGCTGTGTCTCTACAACGTCGTTACATTACATTGCCTCAGGTGTATCCCTACGACGCCACATGACATCGCCCCAGGCTATGCACATAATCCCAGGCTATGGGGGTGTCCGTACGACGCCCCATCGCACGAGGCTGTGCAAGACTTGATCTTGCATTTCAAGGGGGGCCACAGTGATGCAATGGATAGGCACCATGCAAAACAGCATGCTCCTGCATTCCATTGCGACAGGGAGCCGCGGTAGTGCATTGGATAAACAACTCACTACCCGAGGCTGCGGCAGTCCTCGAACATTGCATAGTAGCCATTTGTTTTACCACATAGCCTCAGGCGTGTCCCTACATCGACGCCGTGACTTCATGACATAGCCCTAGGCTACAGGATACCGCAGTGGTGTGGTAGGTAGACTACTCGCTTCTTGGGGCCGCAGTGCTGCAGTGGATAGACGCATCGCTTCTTGGAGGCCGCGGTGCTGAGGTGGGTATACAACTGGTTTCTTGGTGGCCGCAGTGGAGCGGAGGATAGACATAGCCCCAGACGTATCACTACGTGGACGCCCCGAATGCATGACGTAGCCGCAGGCTACACACGTTACCGATAAATTCTTTTTCAGTGGCAACACCTATAGCCCCAGGCGATGTGTGAATATCGGAAATGTATTAAAAATGTTTATATTCTGCTACAACGCCGCAGGCTGTGCGGGGCTCCCACGACGTCTCTCTGAGAAATTCCATTTTTCCGCGACAATAACACACTCCATCGTCCCAGGTGGCGTATGATTTTTGGAAAGTTATTAAAAAATATTATTATTGTTATTTAGCTACAGACAGGCGGTTTGATGATCCCTCAATGTGAGGCAGTGACTCCTTTTTGGGCAATGAGAATTTGAGGATTTTCATGCTCTAGCATGCCATGCTAGGGAGGTTTCTCAGAGTCTTCCCAAATCCATACCACAACACCCCGACTGATCCCTACTTCATGCTCCTGTATTTTAAATAGGGGGATCTCTGCAACGACGCCCCGACCGGTCCCTGGGGTGTCTCAGAGTCTTCCCAAATGTGATCATCATTTAATTCCGTCCTACTAGATCGTAATGGCATGCTCTTGCATTCCAGGTGAGTGTTTTCTCAGAACCTTCCCTAGCACCACAATGTCTCGACTAGCCTCTTCTTCTTGCTCTTGCATTACAGGCTAGAGAGTTTTCTCCAGACCACAGTGGTGTGGTGGATAGACGATTCGCTTCTTGGGGGCCGCAGTGTTGTGGCAGATAGACGACTCTTTCCTTGGGGACCACGTAGGTGGTGACAGTATTCAAACATCATACTCACGCATTCTGTGGCACCATACGATGACTCTACCTTCCTGGGGCCATGGTGATGTGGTAGATAAACCACTCACTTCTTGGGGATGACTGCAGTGTGTTGGATAGACGACTTACTTCATGGGGGTCGCTGTGGTGCTGTGTATAGACGACACACTGCCTCAGGCGGTGCGGAGGCTTGCTCTTAAATTTCGACGGTGCGGAATGTGGTACGGCGGACAACGATGCGTCAAACTTCTTGCTCTTGTATTCCACGACTGCAGTGATGTAGTGGATAGACGAATCGCCAAACTTCACACTCAAGCACACAAAGACATCGTCCCACGGCAATGAAAATTATCACATGCTCATTTAGGCCCTGTGTGTTCTTATAAGCCTAGGCTTATAAGACCGTAATTCCCAAACTGTTTAAGATATAGTCGACAAATTTGTGACATACGAATCACCCCTGACAACGAAAATTATCACAGGGTCATTTATACCCTAGGCATACTTATAAGCATAGTTGGTCGTTATTAACGAACTGTTTAAGATACATTCGTCTAATTCATAACATAGGCATCACCACCAACAGCATCAATTATAACAGGGTAATTTAAGACCTACGCGATCTTATAAGCATAGTTTACCATAATTGCCTGCATGTTTAAGATACAACCGCTAAATTCATAACAAAGAAATCACCTACGACCACATCTTTTATCACAGCCATTTATATCCTATGAGTACTTACAAGCATAGTTGGCCGAAATTGGCNCACCACCAACAGCATCAATTATAACAGGGTAATTTAAGACCTACGCGATTTTATAAGCATAGTTTACCATAATTGCCTGCATGTTTAAGATACAACCGCTAAATTCATAACAAAGAAATCACCTACGACCACATCTTTTATCACAGCCATTTATATCCTATGAGTACTTACAAGCATAGTTGGCCGAAATTGCCGAAAAGTTTAAGGTATAAACATTATATTCATAACATAGACATTATCTACGACAACGAGAATTATCACAGGATCATTTATAGGCCAGGCGTACTTATAAGCATAGGTGGACATAATTCACGAACTGTTTAACATTCATTCGTAAAATTCAACACATGCATTCCCTCACCCCCCAACACTGCCAATTGTCACAGTGTCATCTAAGCTCTATGCGAACTTATAAGCATAGTTTACCATAATTGCAAACACATTTAAGGTACAACCACCTAATTCGGATCATAGACATCACTCCCNTTATAAGCATAGTTTACCATAATTGCAAACACATTTAAGGTACAACCACCTAATTCGGATCATAGACATCACTCCCGACATCATCAATTATCACAGTAATTTAAACCCTATGCGAACTTATAAGAATAGTTGACTATAATTTCCAACCTGTGTAAGATACAGTCGTCAAATTCATAACATACACATCACTCCCGGCAGCGAAAATCCTCGTATGGTTATTTATGACCTATGTGCAATTATAAGCATAGTTGTTTGTAATTTCCAACTTGTTTTAGATACAGTTGTCAAATTCGTAACATGCGACCCGCCAAGGATGTTTTGTCCGTACAACATAACTGGGAACTGCCCGAGGGCGGGCGAGCAGCGTCCATAGAAAAAGACCTTCTCCTACACGCCAGTCTTATATGACATGAAAACACTGTTTCATGCTCCCAGACTTTCCGATCTACTCAGCTCTAACCTGTCAAAATTAATGTCAAACCATTATTTGTTTATTTACCTACGTTTTATTTTTACATGGTGAAATTAAGGCAAACGCCTTTTCTTTCATTTAAACATGGGTAGGTTTTTATCCTTCGTGACATGGTTTCTATTGTTGTGATTATGTGTCTTGCATCTGTATGTATATACTACATGTATACCAGTTAAACAGTATATATATTAATATACATGTAAAGAATGACCGACTCAGTTGCTATTCAGACTTCGAAGAGTGAACAGTGGCTGAGGTGAACGCACTCTTCTTCTTCATCTATAGGAAATAATCGGGAAAGTTTTTTGTGTCGTTACACTAAGAAAACCTTTTTCTCACAGCTGCCATGCTCGTCGACACGAAACTGGTTGCTTACGAAATATGAAGCTTGTTATATTATCATCTGAAAAGGTTAAATCATATTTTCGAAGACATGATAGATTAAAAAGATATATTACAACAATCACAAATATCTTTCCTGCATGGGCCAATCAGTATTTTTTGAGAATAAAGAAACTTTTGATTGGAAGATATCTGAGAAAGAAAAATTCGAACCATCAACATCATTAAAGGCATTACCCTATTATGTAAACAATGGCTGGAACATCTACATCTCCTAGACATCCATGCCACTACTGTAACATGGCATTTGCATATGTCCGCAATGCGAAGACACATATAAAGAATACGTGTAAGCTGAATCCGTATTGCAAAAGCTATCAACGTAATATATGTCAAGGTTTTTCACTCGTATAGACAATTTAACATACAAACGAAAAAGTGCAAAGACCTAGTTTCTCTACATGCTAAGCAACAAAGTGCATTGTCAACGTTACAAACATATGATGATCAGGTTTCTGCTATACCAAGTATTGGTACACCTTCATCACCAACTTCAAACCTTTATATGAACAATGAACGGAATACTTCACCAATGTGGAAAAAACAATGTCGGAATTGTGGTAAGATTTTTAGTTAAAGTAGCAACGCAAGTCTACATGACAGATGTAAAAAAACACTGTGTGGCGGTGGAGAGAGGTCGGGATTATTGTTAAAGTGTTTGCCATGATTTTAATCTATAGTATACATTTTTTCAAGGAACTGTGGGAATAAACTTGCAGCAGCAGGAGGACTTAGTAAACTAGATACTATAGCTAGCTGAAATTATGTTTACAGAATGCATAAGAAAGGTATACATCCCCACTGATGAAATATGAAAATTTTGTACATATATTTACATATGAAAATGATGGGATCGCCTTAGTTGTTTTTCGAATTTCGAAGAGTGAACATCGTCTGGAGCGAAGATGGAAAATACATCAGAATATTATTAGTGCTTATTCTGCAAGAAGACATTTACTAGCAGCTGCAATGCTCGTCGACATGAAACTGGTTGTTCTATGAACATGAAGCGNTATTCTGCAAGAAGACATTTACTAGCAGCTGCAATGCTCGTCGACATGAAACTGGTTGTTCTATGAACATGAAGCGATCTACCTTAACATGTGAACAGTGCAAGTTTCAATTTAAACAATGTGATAACTAAAGAAGACATCTTGCAGCATGTGATAGACTCCTTCCTTGGCCAGCTAAGCAATGTAGTATTTTGCCTACATCTGTAAAAACATGTGAAGGCCAGACACCTGCTGCATTGGATATTGGTGCGCTGTCACCATCGACATCATCCTACCTAGACATGCTCAGTTCTCCACAGGCATCACATTTGGCTATGATGCTGTTTTTCATATCGTCTATCCACTGCATAACCGTGGCCCCCCCTCGAAATGCCAGATGAGGTCCCGCACAGCTTGAGGCGATGGGGCATCGTTGTAGTGACAACACCATAGCCTGGGCGATGTCTTGTGGTGTCGTTGTAGGGACACGCCTGAGGCTATGTTAAGCAATTTAATGGAATGTTCGAGAAAATTGAGAAAAAAACAATTCATTAAGGAAAATTTTGAAAACAAAATGGCCACCGTATATATTTCATAAAATACAAGAAATGTTCCAGAAAGAAATTGTTAAACTTTTGAAAAAGATTTGGGAAAATAAATGTGAAACTTGAAATTAATTTTTTTTTATTTTTTCTAAAATTTTTTTAAAATTTTTTGACAAAATATTGTTAAGATTTGGAAAAAATATAGAAATTTGGTTTTTTTGGAAAATTTGGAAAACAAAATGCCCGCCATCTAAATGGAGTGCAAGAGCAAGTGGTTTTCGTTCTAGCTTACAAAATGGCTGCAGTTAAAGTGGAATTCAAGAGCATGATGTTTACGGTTTTCTTACCAGGCTTCGGTGACCCCTGTGTCTCTCGCCTCACACTGCCATTGAACCCCCATTATCTAACTACTAAGGATAATTTTTACAACTTTTTTTCCCGAAAATAAAAAAAATTTCTTAGCGTGATTTACAGTTTAAGAAGTGTAGTGAATATTGCTTTTTGACGTGAATACGTTTTTAAATTTGCAACCATAGTGGGCTATCCAGAAAATCTAATGATAACAAAATCGGGGGATAGATTTTGCAATGCAGCTCCGAATATATGGTATACATCTAAAATTCAATTACCCTAATGGATTGCCAAAGGATCAAAGAATATGTTTGGTTGAGTCAAGACTGCTTAGCCTCGCGCGCGGCGAGTGTGGGGCACCGCCATTTTTAGTTCGTTTCGCCAGATATCATAATTTCTGCATAGTATTACTTTTTACGAGGAGTATCTACGATGCTCGTTGAAGTTTTAATCAACAGCTCTCCCCGAGATCAATCGATTGAGTGTATAAAACATTTGAGTGGCGTGGTTGTAGTGAAATTGTAAGAATTTAATTTAAAATAAATTGAATATTTAACACAATGTCGGTTTATACTTGTAAAAAATCCAAGTCGAAACACAAAAATCGTATACCGTTGGAAAGAGCATCTCAAAAGAAATCCAGTGATACCCATGATACCTCATATGATCGAGTAAAGCGGTGCCGGGACCGTTAAAACGTAGACTTATTCACGCAAAACAAACTGCCGTGTCTCCGACACAGCCACATCCTATGTTTTTTTTTAAGTTCCTTTTTACGAATCCAAATGTTGACTATTTATTAACAATATATAAAATTTGAATAACTGGCAACAAAACTCAAAATTTTAAAACAATTTTTAAAAATTTGAGAGGAAAAAATATATAGCTTTTTAAGTGACTCAAAATTTTGAAACACTTATTATAAAAATTTGCGAAGATAATTTATTTTGCTTTATAAATGATACACCCTAATAGAGAGGTTTTTGACATAATCTTCTTATTATTGTGAGCTCAGGATGACTTGATACATCTATTTGGCGACATGCTGACAAGAGTGTGGAATGAGTTTGATTATCGCGTAGATGTCATTCAGGCCGTTCGTGGTGGTCACATTGAACATTTATGAAGATATGGTGAACAAACTTCACAGTTCCACGGTTCATTTGATTGGTCAATCAATGTTGTAGGTTGTTTGGTTTTGATATTATAGACCTTCGAATTTGGGGTATTCTTTTAAACTCATTCTGTATATCCAGAGATACGAAGAAATCAGAACTTTCAGTCAGCATCAACAGATACAGTAAGATACAGTGAAATTATATTCAGTATTTACACCAAAAGCAAAAGGTCAGATTTTTTTATTTCATGAGCCATATTACAACTACATTAATATTTCGGTGCTACGCTTCCTAGAGCAAAAATTGTCTCAGCATTCATAATGAATATTTCAGCCATCCATTCATGGTAAGTTTCTCTAAAAGTACAGTAATCTCCCAGTTTAACGACTTTCACTTTTATAATGAATTTTCCTGTATCCAGCAAAGTCCTAATTTTTTAATAATTCAGTTTAAGAATTTGTTCAGTTTAAAGACTTTTTTCCTCAGTTCCTTGAAAACAGTTAAACTGAAAGTTATCTGTACCTACTTATTTTTCATTCAGAATAAAACATTTTAGGGAGACTTCCTACCTTTGTCTCAACATGGTAAAAACTGTCCCTAATTGACATACTTATCTGCATTGCTACATGAATGGCATTCTGAATTCATTAGATTATCATAAAAATACAAAAATAGTAGTGATAAGAAAAGTATTTCATTATATTTTTCAATTTATGCACCACCTAGTACTTGTTACTTGAAGAATGAATTTTGTGAATTAATTGCAATCACCATAATAATGTGGTATGTACTGTATCATGTAAACACATGATTTGTCTTGAAGTATAACTTATGTACAAGTCATGAATTTATAGTTTGACGCTACTCGCCACCATTGGTGTACAGCATGGTTCGTAGGGTACCATTTACCATTACCAGNCGTCGACATGAAACTGGTTGTTCTATGAACATGAAGCAATCTACCTTAACATGTGAACAGTGCAAGTTTCAATTTAAACAATGTGATAACTAAAGAAGACATCTTGCAGCGTGTGATAGACTCCTTCCTGTGCCAGCTAAGCAATGTAGTGTATTGCCTACATCTGTAAAAACATGTGAAGGCCAGACACCTGCTGCATTGGATATTGGTGCGCTGTCACCATCGACATCATCCTACCTAGACATGCTCAGTTCTCCACAGGCATTACATTTGGCTATGATGCTGTTTTTCATATCGTCTATCCACTGCATCACCGTGGCCCCCCTCGAAATGCCAGATGAGGTCCCGCACAGCTTCAGGTGATGGAGCATCGTTGTAATGACAACACCATAGCCTGGGCGATGTCTTGTGGTGTCGTTGTAGGGACACGCCTGAGGCTATGTTAAGCAATTTAATGGAATGTTCGAGAAAATTGAGAAAAAAACAATTAATTAAGGAAAATTTTGAAAACAAAATGGCCGCCGTATATATTTCATAAAATACAAGAAATGTTCCAGAAAGAAATTGTTAAACTTTTGAAAAAGATTTGGGAAAATAAATGTGAAACTTGAAATTAATTTTTTTTTATTTTTTCTAAAATTTTTTTAAAATTTTTTGACAAAATATTGTTAAGATTTGGAAAAAATATAGAAATTTGGTTTTTTTGGAAAATTTGGAAAACAAAATGCCCGCCATCTAAATGGAGTGCAAGAGCAAGTGGTTTTCGTTCTAGCTTACAAAATGGCTGCAGTTAAAGTGGAATTCAAGAGCATGATGTTTACGGTTTTCTTACCAGGCTTCGGTGACCCCTGTGTCTCTCGCCTCACACTGCCATTGAACCCCCATTATCTAACTACTAAGGATAATTTTTACAACTTTTTTTCCCGAAAATAAAAAAAATTTCTTAGCGTGATTTACAGTTTAAGAAGTGTAGTGAATATTGATTTTTGACGTGAATACGTTTTTAAATTTGCAACCATAGTGGGCTATCCAGAAAATCTAATGATAACAAAATCGGGGGATTGATTTTGCAATGCAGCTCCGAATATATGGTATACATCTAAAATTCAATTACCCTAATGGATTGCCAAAGGATCAAAGAATATGTTTGGTTGAGTCAAGACTGCTTAGCCTCGCGTGCGGCGAGTGTGGGGCACCGCCATTTTTAGTTCGTTTCGCCAGATATCATAATTTCTGCATAGTATTACTTTTGACGCGGAGTATCTACGATGCTCGTTGAAGTTTTAATCAACAGCTCTCCCCGAGATCAATCGATTGAATGTATAAAACATTTGAGTGGCGTGGTTGTAGTGAAATTGTAATAATTTAATTTAAAATAAATTGAATATTTAACACAATGTCGGTTTATACTTGAAAAAAATCCAAGTCGAACACAAAAATCGTATACCGTTGGAAAGAGCATCTCAAAAGAAATCCAGTGATACCCATGATACCTCATATGATCGAGTAAAGCGGTGCCGGGACCGTTAAAACGTAGACTTATTCACGCAAAACAAACTGCCGTGTCTCCGACACAGCCACATCCTATNTAAACTGCCGTGTCTCCGACACAGCCACATCCTATGTTTTTTTTAAGTTCCTTTTTACGAATCCAAATGTTGACTAATTATTAACAATATATAAAATTTGAATAACTGGCAACAAACCTCAAAATTTTAAAACTATTTAAAAAAATTTTAGAGGAAAAAATATATAGCTTTTTAAGTGACTCAAAATTTTGAAACACTTATTATAAAAATTTGCGAAGATAATTTATTTTGCTTTATAAATGATACACCCTAATAGAGAGGTTTTTGACATAATCTTCTTATTATTGTGAGCTCAGGATGNTATTTTGCTTTATAAATGATACACCCTAATAGAGAGGTTTTTGACATAATCTTCTTATTATTGTGAGCTCAGGATGACTTGATACATCTATTTGGCGACATGCTGACAAGAGTGTGGAATGAGTTTGATTATCGCGTAGATGTCATTCAGGCCGTTCGTGGTGGTCACATTGAACATTTATGAAGATATGGTGAACAAACTTCACAGTTCCACGGTTCATTTGATTGGTCAATCAATGTTGTAGGTTGTTTGGTTTTGATATTATAGACCTTCGAATTTGGGGTATTCTTTTAAACTCATTCTGTATATCGNATGTTGTAGGTTGTTTGGTTTTGATATTATAGACCTTCGAATTTGGGGTATTCTTTTAAACTCATTCTGTATATCGAGAGATACGAAGAAATCAGAACTTTCAGTCAGCATCAACAGATACAGTAAGATACAGTGAAATTTAATTCAGTATTTACACCAAAAGCAAAAGGTCAGATTTTTTTATTTCATGAGCCATATTACAACTACATTAATATTTCNATTCAGTATTTACACCAAAAGCAAAAGGTCAGATTTTTTTATTTCATGAGCCATATTACAACTACATTAATATTTCGGTGCTACGCTTCCTAGAGCAAAAATTGTCTCAGCATTCATAATGAATATTTCAGCCATCCATTCATGGTAAGTTTCTCTAAAAGTACAGTAATCTCCCAGTTTAACGACTTTCACTTTTATAATGAATTTTCCTGTATCCAGCAAAGTCCTAATTTTTTAATAATTCAGTTTAAGAATTTGTTCAGTTTAAAGACTTTTTTCCTCAGTTCCTTGAAAACAGTTAAACTGAAAGTTATCTGTACCTACTTATTTTTCATTCAGAATAAAACATTTTAGAGAGACTTCCTACCTTTGTCTCAACATGGTAAAAACTGTCCCTAATTGACATACTTATCTGCATTGCTACATTNTAGAGAGACTTCCTACCTTTGTCTCAACATGGTAAAAACTGTCCCTAATTGACATACTTATCTGCATTGCTACATTAATGGCATTCTGAATTCATTAGATTATCATAAAAATACAAAAATAGTAGTGATAAGAAAAGTATTTCAATATATTTTTCAATTTATGCACCACCTAGTACTTGTTACTTGAAGAATGAATTTTGTGAATTAATTGCAATCACCATAATAATGTGGTATGTACTGTATCATGTTAACACATGATTTGTCTTGAAGTATAACTTATGTACAAGTAATGAATTTATAGTTTGACGCTACTCGCCACCATTGGTGTACAGCATGGTTCGTAGGGTACCATTTACCATTACCAGGCACAGACTATGGGTGCCCTGGATGTAGAATAGGGGAATTAATAACTTGATCTCTAAGTGTTTCATTTAAATAGTCTATATTGGGCAATAACAATACAAACATAGACACTTCCGAGACCGTACCCCGCGAGTTGGGGGCCTTAAGGGCGAATTAAAGCACTCGTGCTAACTGCTTCTGACGTCATGGGGGAATACTAGGCGTCGGGGAAGGTCCCTTAAGCGACGACGCTGGTACTCAGCTGTATTTGCAGTTCAGATTGTTCCGGCAGTAGGTTGATGTCCGGTCAGCTGGTCGGCCCTTCACAGTCCCTCCCCTCGGTCACGATGACGGCTACTCACGACTGACTGTTCCGGGGTTCTCTCCTCAGCGACTCCATGATACGACTGACTAACCTCGCGTCCCGGCCTGGTCCTCCTGGTGGGCACCCACCCGACCACCGCCTCTCGGTGCGAAGATTCAACTGTCTCCTTCCTCCATGTGTCAGGACCCTTAACTCCACCTTGGCGACTCCTCAGATCCTCCCTCTTCTCCACCCGTGTCGCACCCGGGGCGCCTCGGCGTCAATGTCAAAACCCATCAGTGTTTCTCACGCTTTCACTCGTAGGGTAGGGGGATGATAAAAAAAGGGGGGGGCGATACTGCCAGACACCGTCAGCC
>NQII01001306.1:447724-462239 GCA_002778355.1 Clitarchus hookeri
AATCCACACGTCACCGTCAGCCTTTTCTCGCCTATCGCCACTATTGGCGCCTCTGTGGTGCTTCCAGACACCGCCCGCCTTCCTACGTATCTCATTCAGGGTGCGTCGGAGATATTCTATCCGCCGTCCGCCTTTGCACGTGTCTCGATTATCTGTCCGTTTCCGGGCCGGTCGGCCTCGCAGTATGTGTCTACTGGGGTCCTAGATTGGGAATGCGGGTTTTAGATGGCGGGGGTATGACAGCAGCGCTTATGTCTAACCAGTATGCGGCACGCGTCAAGTTATGATATAATCATGATTCTGTATACTTCCGAATTATATTACATTTTCAGTTTGTGTAAGGATTTATAACCGCATTGCTACAAATACAAGAAATTATTGCACAAGAACACAAATAGTCCAGACTTCAAAATCTTGCTTAAACAATAAAAAAAAAAATAAAAAAGGTTTTGAGAATGAATACTTTAGAAATAAGCACAACTTGTTTTGGAACTACGTATTCAAATGTAGCAGTTTAAAAAGCCACATTTCGCAAGGCATTATTAGGAGATTAATCAAAATGTAATACTCATAGCAGTCTCTATGAACAGAAAATCAGACTCAATCTTTAAGCCACATTGTTCTGAATATTCCTTTCATGCAGACTACTATTTACAGCCTGAATATTAATACACACACCTATGTGTCTGCAGGAACTGAAAATTACCTGCATAAAGCAGTTGTAACATGTTTCAACTACAAAGTGAATGTCAGTACATAAAAAAATATACAACCCTATTTTTATACTTCCAGTTATTTCGTATCAGTTTTTTAGCCCTATGTAATACTGATATAGTATTAATTTCAATTTCATTTTAATATCTGTATTTTGCAATATTATTTCCTCAAAAAGTGTATAAAAAGGGTTTAATTAATTGTTATTTTGAAGAGTACAAAAGAATTACGAAGTTGTCCATTATTTATTTCAGATACTTCAGTTACTTTTTTTTTTACATAAATCCAGCACGACAATCGTTAATTTACTACTTAGCTACTAGCTACACCCCTTACAGATACAACCTTTATGCAAATATAATTATGCTCTGACTATTTTTGTTGAGGTAAAAAATAACATTTTAGGTCAACTATTTGACTAGCAAAAATTAATATTAATATTTTATATAAATTTAAAAAAATGTATTATTCATTTATATATAACTCCTCTGCATTAAATATTTTGTGAGAAATTAGTGCTGGAAGTCGTGGGGTGATTGAGATACAATGGTATTTACGTGGGACAATGCCAACTAAAGTATTCAAAGATTACTGAATCTTTACCAGTTACATTTACAAATGGAATTGAAATTTGTACAAATATGCACTGTATTTGTTATTTACTTTGCAATACCAATTTTTTTTGAGAAATATTTGTATGTAGTAAATTTACGTTTCCATTACAGACTGTAGAGGTATCTGGCTACATTATTTCAAATTTTAATTTATATTAAAATAGAAAATATATGGACTACATGAAAAATATTGTGTCCATGACATACACTCACACTGGTGAGCTCAAGAGTTTTCAAGATATGACGAATGTTAAGTTCTTTATATCACATTCATCCCCACTGGCTGTCACCTGATCTCAACAGCCAAACAAAAATTGCCTCAAAGCAGCCAAAATTAATTTTCATTAAGTCACTTCAATGTTACGGAGTGTGATATTTTAAGTTCTTAAACAGTCTTAATTGCTGTTGTACCTCCTATGTTGAACACCATGCTTTCAATGAAGTTTTACAAAAATTCTAGTGAATGTGCGTAGCACTAATTGCACACCTAATACAATTTAAACAACATCAAATACGCGTAAGGGATTTACTTTTCTTCCCAATGACATGATTGTACCATCAGCCACTTCACAATATTGGTTCGATGGCTCTCTCACACAGAGAATGTACAGCTCTACTTGTCACTGCTTGTTTCATTCTTCTTTGTACAATGTCTTGGAGGTTTGTACCATCCTGCAGCAGAGCAGTAAATCGCGTCAATGCCAGCACAAAATATGCCACAGAATAATTTACAATAAAATCACATATATAATAACCAATATTGAAAGTCACAATCAACTTATTAACTGCAAGTTAATTTACTAACAAACTTGGCTTTAATACTGTTACTGATACACCAGCAGTACAGATGTTATCATATAATAATGAGGATGTCAACATACCATTGGTATAAAACTACCAGTTACACATATGTGGTTAGGTTGATGAATATGACAAAAATCGATTTAGCATTACTCAAACTCACATGTTGGCTACGAGTAGCATATTCACTATCATCTGTAATACAGGCTTATAGTTCAACACGAAATTCCTCAAAGCAGCTTACATTCATTGTTTTGCCACTGGTGGGTAGGAAAAAAGTGTAATGAGCACCGATCCAGCACCGAATAGTAAAAGTTGTAATTCCTGTTAAGTCACGAAATTAATAAAAAGTAGGTATAACTGAAATTTGTCTAATTACAACATTGCCCAACATTTCAGTTTAGATGCTCAATAATTTGTGTGATAATTTTGTTCTTATATGGTGATAGTTTTATGTCACCATGAAAATTACATTTTACAAAAACTTGGAAGCTATAAAATTTTATGTGGCAACGCTTAAACTCTCAAAGCTGTGTGACGAAAATCATGCACACCAGTTCAGTGCCTTGCGCTTGGTAGTGATGGATAATTTGAGATACCAGTCGCCTTCCTCATCGATCCCTTGCTTCTAATGCTTAAAAATACCACCAGGTAGGCGGAACATGAATTATGGTATACCTACAAATCTGAACTATACTATGTGATTATTTTGGGATGTTGAAAGTTCTCGGTTTCAGCATCTTATGTTAAGAGGATCATGTGTCAAATAAGAAAAGTCTGCAGAAATCCTAAGGACAGCACTTCAATCGAGGTTAATTTATTACCATATCTCTTTGATTTTTGGAAAAATATTTCTGTACACAAATGTTATACTATCCTAACTTGCACTGCACTTGCAACTTTCATTTGGTTATTGACTGCTTATTTCTTAAATATGACATTTGTTTCTTGATTAAACCAATCAGTATTTGGTCACCTAGGACACTAAAAATCTTCGATTAATAAGCACTCACCACATTCCCCCAACAGTTGAAATCATACAATTAAGGAAATTAATGTGAACTTTAAGTCTTCTGAACTATAGCTAGTCATGTAATCTTTTCTTGAAAATCGGAGGGCACTAACCATTTCCAAATATGTAGTCAGGCTTCAAAGACACATATATGTATACAACCCTTAGTAAACTTAGTCAAACAACTTGAGATACTTGCCATTCAAGGTTGAGTATGTTTCCAACAGAAATCATGTCAGTGAAATTGCAAGTCAAGTTTTGATGCTTTGAGATAGTAGGCTAAACAAATAACCACCAGTAATTATATACTGACATGCCAAAATTCGTTTATCTCTTCTCAATTTCACATTTCATGATTTGCGAATTTTATGTTACTGAACATAAAGGTTGCGCTGAAACGAAAACAATAACTTGGAATATTAGGCAGCATTCGGTAATACCCGAGAAGTATTGCAACAAGAAAATCTGAAGCTGCCGACGACATTGGTCGGGGTTGACGCCCGACAACGGAATTGTAAAGTACTCATTTAAGTATATATCATCTACGCTGAAGAGCCACGCGAGCACGCAGAAGTGCCGCAAGATGACTTAACATGGACTCGACTAATGTTTGAATGTACGCAGGAGGCAATTCACACCATGAATCCTGCAAGGCATTCCACAAATCCATATGAGTGTGAGGCAATGGAGATCTTTTCTGAACAGCACGTTGCAAGGCATCCCAGATATGCTCAATAATGTACATGCCTGGTTATTTAGGTGGTCAATGGAAGTGTCTAAAGTCATAAGACTGTTCCTGGAGCCACTCGGTAGCATTTCTTGACGTGTGGGGTGTTGCATTGTCCTGCTGGAATTGTCCACGTCCGTCGGAATGCACAATGGACATGAATGGATGCAGGTGATCGGACAGGATGCTTACGTATCTGTCACCTGTCAGAATCTTATCTAGAAGAATAAGAGGTCCCATTTCACGCCAACTGCACACACCTCATACTATGGCAGAGCCTCCACCAACTATAACAGTCCCCTGTTGACATGTAGGGTCCATGGATTCATGAGGATGTCTCCATACCCGTACACGTCCATCCGCCCGATACAATTGGAAACGAGACTCGTCAAACCAGGCAACGTGTTTCCAGTCATCAATAGTCAAATGGCGTTGTTGGCGGGCCCAGGCGTGGCGTACAGCTTTGTGTCGTGCAGTCAACAACGGTACACGAGTGGGCCTTTGACTCCGAAAGCCCATATCAATGATGGTCCGTTGAATAGTTCGCACGCTGGCACTTGTTGATGCCCCAGCATTAAAGTCTGCGCCAATTTAAGAAAGGGTTGCACGTCTGTCACGTTTAATAATTCTTGTCAGTCATCGTTTGTCCCGTTCGTTCAGGATCTTTTTCCGGTCGCAGCGATGTCGAAGATTTGATGTTTCTCCGGATTCCCGATATTCATGATATCGCACCCTGAACANTTTTTCCGGTCGCAGCGATGTCGAAGATTTGATGTTTCTCCGGATTCCCGATATTCATGATATCGCACCCTGAACAAAAAAAACACTATATTGAGACCAGTATTATGGCATGGGAAAGTTTCGATGCACATTTGGATTTTTTTCTTGAATTATTGGCTTTGAATTAGATTGTGTGATACGTTATGCAAGGGAAGTTTACAAGATTTATACAGTGATATAATTTATTTAAAATCATTGATTTTGTGGTTTTTAAATATTGCAATGTATGTCTCTCCCCCCCCTCTTACTCTATATATATTATATATATATGTGTGTGAATGTAGCAATTCTGACGTACAAAGTGAGAAAAATATCTGAATATCAAAAATATTATGAATTTCTCAACGCTTCAACAAAATATTATACACCTATACATGTAAGTGAGTTGCTTTTTTTACTATGACATGGGCTGTTGGCTGTAAATTAGTATTCATTTATTTGCATCTTGTTGAATCCCATTTATGGGATGTAAGTCATGTCAATAATAATTAATATTCAATTAATACTACATGTAGTTAGNTCTTGTTGAATCCCATTTATGGGATGTAAGTCATGTCAATAATAATTAATATTCAATTAATACTACATGTAGTTAGAATTATATTCAGTGATGCACACGATTTTGAAATGTCTACAGTAGGGTGGAGTGAAAAAATCATTTTTCGACAATTGTAATGGAATACCCGGGGAAAGTTGTGGGTAGGCTTCATAAGTAATAGCGTAAAATATTTTCTCTCTAGTCTATGGTTAAGAGGTGCCCCAAGAATTTTGAAATTTCAGATTTTTTGTTAAAATCAGCAGGTACTATAATACTTGTAAAATCTAATACAGCAATTTAATTTTAATAGAATAGCTTGAATAACTAAGGAAAATAGCCCTAATGTCTAGCNACTATAGACACAACTTTTCGCAACTATTCCATTTCGATTAGAGTATTTTTTTTTTCGCCTAGTAAGTTCACTCCATCCTAGTCTACAGTTTTATATACATACAAAAAATTGTAAAACCATAAAATTAAAGGACATAAACAATGCATTAATAATACATAATTATTCGTAAACATGCAGCTCGTTGGTATTTCAATAATTATCAGCCGCGTAAAAAAAATATTTGGATTAAAGTTTTTGCTTTATTTTAACAATTTATATCATTAAATATATAAAAATCAGATTTTGAGCTATCTACTTGACTGCCTCAGCTTATTTTAATTTATTTCGACATTTGCTCTCACATGGGAATTTCATTATAGAGTCAGATGCACATGTAAAGGTAGTTGTTAGCTTACTGACTGGTGGCATGGTAGGGCACTCTGAGGTTACTGTGTGTTCTGATTTTGTATGTGTGTATGTCACTGTTTATCTAGTGGGAGAGTAAATGATATTTTATTAAATTCATAAGATTTAATTTGCGTAGGACAGAAGAATATAGATTCGAAGCCAATAGGCCTACTTGTTATATTCTCTGCTTATACAGAATTTGTACATGCACATCCAGAATCCTACTAATATTATATATGTGAAAGTCTGTGTGTGTGTGTACGTAGGTACTCTAGGTCCTGGAATAGGACATATGATACCTTTTATCACGAGAATTGTACGGTTCCTCTATAATAACAACAAAACCTAATTCTGTAAGGCTGGGAACGTGACCGAAATATTTTTTCTCCTTTATTGTCAGAGTTTACCAGGCCGCCCAAGGACCTCTGAAATGGCATAGCGACTGCTATCGATCGACAACAACCGGGACCGAATATTAAAAGTGCCCTCCGAAGCCCGGAAACGCACAGATGTTATGCCACTAAACGGTCACCCATCCAAATGTGTGCCGCTGGGAACGTTGCTTAACTGTGGTGATCGATTAAGATCCCTCAGCCAAGTGCAAAAAGTAGTACCTAGGCACACTTATTTCTAAAGCTACAACTTACTGAAACTCACGTTTTGATTTTCATACATCGAAAGCGGAAATGTTAACAACGCGGTAGTTGCACAGATACTCTCCAAAAACCATACCCTACTTCTTGGCTATCGGGTAAAAAAAATATCCTTCCTTTTGGGTTGTCATAATCAGTTAAAAACCTGGGCAAACATAGTATAATTTTATATTTCTGTTTACATATAAATGAATTCGCTTTTCCCAAATAATTTATTAGTTTATCACTGTAAAACTCAATTGTACCCGGGCAAAGCCGGGACGGTTTGCTAGTTCAAGATAAGTTCATTTGCAAAATATTAGCGGTTAACGAACAATTAACAACAAAAATTAGTGTTATTCGTATTACCTGGGATAGATAAACCAGGTTCATCAAGCTATNGTTAACGAACAATTAACAACAAAAATTAGTGTTATTCGTATTACCTGGGATAGATAAACCAGGTTCATCAAGCTATCCCAAAATGAACCAAAAGCTGGGTAATGGGTTATGAAGTTTGCAGTAAAACTAAAAAATTTTGGTGGTAGTGTGTTTCTGTTTGACTCATATTAGAATAGTTTTTATTTTTAAGGTTTTATTGACATAATGTTTTCTCATTTAATTTTACTCGTCATCGTCATAGGCGTGCCCAGAAATTTACCTTATGGGGTGGGGGTAACTAAATGTCATGCAATGTAAGCTGTAACGATAATTTTATACATGCATGTAAGTATGTAGAATAATATCTATGGCACACATATTAACATGATTTTTGTNCTGTAACGATAATTTTATACATGCATGTAAGTATGTAGAATAATATCTATGGCACACATATTAACATGATTTTTGAGTAGAATTAAAAGTTGGCAAAATTGCCATATTGAATGCCTACGTTAATGTGCGGGTGGGAGGGGGAGGAGGTTGGGCCCCCTGGCCTACCCTGTACGCACACCTATGGTCATCATAGCAAACAGCAAACTTAATCATTACAGTTTTTTAAAGCTAGAGTGTGAATAAAACCGTTTTCAGAACATATATATTTCCGGGATTTACTAATTACTATAGCCAATAGTACTAAATATATTCAATTTATAAAATAAGACATAAAAATTAGCTGGCCATTNATTTACTAATTACTATAGCCAATAGTACTAAATATATTCAATTTATAAAATAAGACATAAAAATTAGCTGGCCATTTTCTTAATCTATTAAAGTATTTTTATTACTATACTTACTATTGCGCAGGTACCTAGTTGTAAATTCATCCTCCCCTCCCCGTCTCTACCTTTCACGACCCTTCCTCAACTTCCTAACACCTCCTACTGTTACAACTTCCTCCCGCAATAANCTCCCCGTCTCTACCTTTCACGACCCTTCCTCAACTTCCTAACACCTCCTACTGTTACAACTTCCTCCCGCAATAAGTTCCATTCTCTCGTTGACCTCACAAGCTTCGACTATGACACCGATATAATGTTTAATTACACTAGCACGTATTTATACGATTTTCAATAATTTTCAGTTTTTTTTTCGGAAAAGTTGTGAGTTTTCATAATTACCCTACCTCGTTGTAATTGACACAACAAAAACTGATGCTTCCTTTTGCTGCCATATCACATAACACCAAAAACATTTTTACTCACAGAAATTCACACACACAGGTAGGCTACATTTGTATGCAAATATAATCAAAAAATTTTACTGCTTATTATTCAGCCTCGGAAACTGTTTCTATAACACTTTGTTTCTTCAACTAATCTTAACCATGTATTAACATGAATTAACATAGTTTGGGTCCTACACACACACACAACACATAATTTATTAACATAATGACATTATATTCTAAAAATGTTCTCCTTATCATGACAAAAACTGTTATTTACATACACATAAATAAGCTAAAATAAAATTAACACACCTGAGTCAAACAGTTGTCAAATAGTAAACAAAATGGCCCATGCATGTAAAGAAGTAAATTTAATTTACGGACTATATCACCAGATATATGTTGTCATTGGATGTGATCATTTGCCAATTTACAAAGTTATTAGCAGCTATAGATTTGGCGTTGACTGGTAATGTTTAGTATGTCTGCAGCCACCATCACCATATGGAATGTTACATAAATTTCTCACTGTTATTGATAATGGCAATGGTTATTTATATTGTAACATGGATGTTGTTTAATTGACCACACATACTACACTTGGTATGAACTTTTTTAATGCATATATCAATTAAGTTTAGTTTCCAGTGGAAAAGAGACGCATGCAACATATCGATTTTACATGAAATAATAGTATGTGCCTCTCGATTTAAAATGAGGTATGTTTCCTAACTAAAATGAATTTCTCGAGTGAAAGTGAGGCATTTAGCCTAATTAAAGTGAGTAATTATAAGGGACACCACTACACAATAATGTACAGTCATGCAACACCTACTTTTCCATTGGGCTAAATAAAAAATATAAGATTATGTCTTAAGATTGAAAAATTCTAAATGTAATTATAAATGAGCATGAGGCATACCAATAGTAAATCTTGTCTAAACTAAAAGATAAACGTAGGATATAGCCCTTAAAATTAGCCCTGCAGTCCAAGATTATAGTCTATTTGGTCTAAATAGTGTAGGCTTTACTCTATAAAGAGTGCATTTAAAGCATTATGAGGAATTGCATATTGTACAGCTCAAAAAACCAGATCAATTTACAAACTTGAATTCAATTGGTTGAAATAGCTTTTATGCCGAGTTACAATTCCTGCTGCTTATATTAAAGCAAAATCCATCAAGTATCTTAAATAAAAAGAGTAAAATTACTGCCCACCTCACTACTTGCTTGTAAATTTTTTTCCCACAAAATTACGCTGATTATATAATCAAAGTTTACATAAGTGTAAGGTCTAATATTATAATTATTTATTTTTCTTGTACACTATATTACAGTCCAATACGGGAAGGTTATGTCCTAATGGAAATTTTCTACGAAATTCCAATACCGGGTTTTGAAGCTTTATTCATAGGAAATATTGCTACTGTTGCACGGTGGCACTATTGCAACAAAATATCGACAAATCTTCTGCTTCAAAATCACTTGTCGTATAGGATTATGTAAACACAACTCATCTCAAAAGAACCACCAAAACGTCAAAGGAATAAGCTTCAGGAAGCCTTATCAGTAATTATAGTTAACAACGAATATAAGCATTTAGTAAACCCAAACTATATATTTGGATTCTAATACAGAATATATACCCTGTGAAATAAATGCTCTAGATGTGGTAAATACGATATTAAAACTAGTGAACATTTAATGCAAGTTCAAAACCAGCAAGTGAAACAACGCCAATGGAACACAAAAGGTAAATGGTAAATTTACATACCTCTTATAAACATTTACCAGAAGACGCAGCAGCCATTTTGTCTTTACAGCATGTCAGTGCCGGATCTTGCGCCTTGCGCGTGTACACTAAAGCAGGATTGCATTTTAATTTTCAGTGACCGTCCTCGAAGTTCACCATTTTATCGACGCCTACTTAAGTCACTCGTAATTAGTTGAGCACTTTCACAGTGTAAAAAATCCACATTGTTAGTTGGTGAAGTATTTCGGCAAACATTCACCGATTGAACAGCTGAAATCCTCAAGAACGACCGTAGTTTCAGGCGTTGGGGCTGTGACCTATTGACCACCGATTCGGATTTAGAGTGTATGCCTGAGCATAAGTGGCGAGACCACTCGCCTCCAGCACGGCTGTCATTGTCCGATTCTCAGCGGGACCAACCGCGGATTTTCGCCAGTGGGAAACTTAGTGTACGTTGCCGTAGGCAAGTGGGTTTTCTCGGAATACTCTCGTTTCCTTTGTTGCTCCATATTCCCCTTACATCACCCGATATCTTTCGCACTCACTACATGGCCTATGCCGGCGGGAAGACTTGCACGCCATTCCATCAAGTACGATGAAAGAGAATACTGGACAGCGCTATACCAATAACAAAAGCAAGCGGCATCTAACGGCGGGGTTTAGGAAGGCCTACTGCTGCTATGGTGAAAGTATATGTAGATGTGAAAAATGTGTTTTTAATGTAGTTTATTTTATTTAACTGGAATTATGCGCCCTTATACGAAATGCTGAAAGCGTACAGTATGTCCATGACCTACTAAAGATTGTACATTATTTATAAACATAAAATCGAGAAAGCAGCGTTTTTCCTCCAAAAATATTTCCTATGCATATTTTGTATTGTAAACATCAAAAAGCCACCTATTTAATACTTGATACTTATTCCTATATAAAATCTAATATCCTTATGATTAATACTAGTGGAAGCGTGGAATTTGAAACCTGAAAGTAAAAGTGAATACCAGAAACTGCAGCAGTCTAGTTTGAAATGAAAAGTAATCAAATGCAGCGGATTTGCAACAAACTACAACACCATAAACTTAAAATATGTAAATGCAACTTATTGGAATAAAAGATACTCAACTATATAAGCCATCAAAATAACATTTTAGTTATTTAATATAAGTATATATACTTTATAATATAGTAAATTACATGCTAAGTCATTGCCTTAACAATTTACAGAAGTTTTCATTAAATGCATTGTAGTTAGTGTTGCACTGCATATTTGTAATGATAATTAAGTAATTTTCAAAACAGACTAACACTGATGCATAAACACACCGTGTTATAAAAACTCGTTGCAGACAACAGATAGTCTACACCAAGTGTGTATTATTGGGGCAGAAGATACTTAACAATAAAATTACATATCCCTTTATATAACTGGAAAAACTAACTGACTGACTGACATATCAACGCCCAAACTCAACCATTTATCCTAAGAATATGAAATTTGGATGAAACATTCCTTATGTAATGTACGCAGCCACTAAGGAGGGATTTTACAGATTCAACCCCTAAAGGGGTGAAATGGTGTTCCAAACTTTGGTTGGAAGAAAAAACATATAGCCTTAAGATTTCTCTTATTTTTGGACTTGCATTTCATTCAACTTTCTATTTTACAATATGTTTTATATATTAATGGCACTACTAACTATTAAAAAAATATTTTAATTGAAACACAAAATCCTCGCGACAAAGTTGCGGGGAAAAGCTAGTAATATATAAAGGGGTAAGACAATCTCTTATAAGTTATTAACAATTTATTGAAGTTTTCATAAAATGCAACATACAGACAGCCATAAATTTTACATGTAAATAAAAATATTTTCAAAGAAAGAAAAACCCTCACACATAAATTCACGATATTATAAATAATCGTTGCAGGCAATTTCTACAATAGACCTAACTCTAAGATAACTAAAAAAATTGCACATTAAGTTTATTAAATATTTTTCATATTCGCGACATCAAAAACTGAGCTCAGTAGTTAATATGAAATAACTTTGTTCTGTAATGAGGTTTAATCCTGCAAATAAAGATACTATTTATACAATGTGAATTCAATTGTATTTGTTAATTAGTGAGATAAATTTTATGGTTATTAATTTATATGTTTCTTATTAAAGTTATTTCAAGCAGGTTTGGAAATAAAATTACTTTACTATACAAAAATGTAGCCAAATCCGGTATTGATATACCTGTAAGAGTTGTGTCAAAGGCCCCTGGTGTAATTTTTATATCAATTACTGTATGTTTCTTAAAGTTTAACGGATTATTTCTATTTTCGTTTATTCATACCCTTTCATGAGAGAATGGAGACTCGTGAAGGAATCAGTAGGAAAATGGCCTGAACAAAATGAGTAGTTCATAATTTTTTACACATCGTCAAACTTTTTGAATAGTTTGTCCACGTAGTTTAGTTGACATTTCTGGAACCATTTTAAGCAGCTAACAACGAAAAAGGTTTGACAAGTGTCTGGCTATACAAACATTTACTGAATACATCATTGTATTACTTGATCCTTTCGAGATCCAAAATATATCCTCAACGAGAATTAAACCTTGCGTTGTCAAAATTTATACAACGCATATATTTTGCGTGCCATGTTTATATGTAAAAATGCTCACAATTCTTTTAATTCTTACATTTTCTTCTTCCTAAAACGACGCGCCCTGATATTTGTTTATATTTTTTTCGGGGGCTCTACGAAGTTATCCGTCACACCAGACCGCGAGAGTGCAGCACCATCGTATGTCCCGCCAGAATCAGAAAGCTATCCAGTATTCTCTCTTTTAGCGTATTTGACTCCATTGCCTTGCGCCTAGTGACGATAAAGAATTTGAAGCGCGTAGCTTCGTCGCCCTTACGCCAGTTCCTCAAACGCCCAGACGAGTCAAGTCGCCTCGCTTACCACGACGCAATCGATTCCCGCCGTCGTCGAAATCGCCTCTTTCCTCCCTTCCCCCGATTGTACGGAGCGAACGTACACAACTCCGTCAAACGCCTTACTAACACCAGTACTACTGCGCGTAGTGGAGTGANCGATTGTACGGAGCGAACGTACACAACTCCGTCAAACGCCTTACTAACACCAGTACTACTGCGCGTAGTGGAGTGAGGCACGAGCAGAAGGGGCAAGTTGTTAAGTCTGACAAGTGCTGAAGCCAGCTTTTCCTTTCCTCAGTGGCGCCTTCAAAGAGTTCCTTCCCTCTTCGCTCATCCCCCGTCTCTACCTCGCTCCTTATTTCGCCCTTTCACCCCCTCCGTTCATACATTCNTCCTTCCCTCTTCGCTCATCCCCCGTCTCTACCACGCTCCTTATTTTGCCCTTTCACCCCCTCCGTTCATACATTCTCCTCCCTGCCTCTCTCCTTCGCACATGTTTGCAATTCTCTCCGCCTTCCCCCATTACACGTGTTCCCCAGCCGACGAGAGGATCAAGCCAGATCTAGGGATCAAGGCTATGAATGGTTAAACGCTGGCCTGGCCGTGTTTTGAAAACCTGGCGCCGGACCGGACCCAGCGTGTGTTTTACCTCCCCGGCAGCCATTTAATCTTTCAACGCGTATTACTGCCGACGTCCGTAATAAAGGCACGCATCCACCCCCCTACCCCTAACATTCACCCAGAACAGGAGATTACCGACTGCCACGGCTTTAATTTTTTGTTGTGTGCTGCTAGAAATGGTGTGCGTGCGATACGGCATAGTAAAGGTCGATAAAGAGGTTTCTGGAGACGTTAGAGTCTCGATTTGGTGAGGGATTTCAGACTGAGGGCCGCAGAGTTATATAACGCCAGAACCTTTCCGTCAGACCGATAAGTCAGTATGGTGTGGGCCAGATTCCCAAAACGGAGCCCTTGACATAAATCAACCACATCATGAAACGCACGCTTTTCGAAGTTAGATTTGGTTTTTCATTTTTCGGAGCTGTTAATTTTCAAGAATCTCGAAATTATTTACAAAAATAAATACAAGTTCTTGTCATTGGGGTGTACATGCTTATGTGACATAGATATAACACGACTTGGCCTCCTCTGACATATCATCATTTTACCACAGGCGGGGTTGGAACTCCGAAACAACTATCCTGTACCCCAACCCACAGCAAAACCCCATCGACCACACACAGCCTGGACCCACTTCGCTGATGACCTGATGGGACTATACCCAAGGAGTACCAAAGGGAACCGGTATCTGTTGGTTGTAACAGGCCAATTTTCCCGTTCGGTAAATATAATTTCCCCTAAATAGTCAGGAAACCCAAAATACCATCCCGAAGTTTGATATGGAGATATTTCCATGCTGTAAGTACTCACAGGCCATTGTCATGGACAATGGCACGCAATTCACCAGTCACAAATGGCAGATCACATGCATCACCTGGGGAGTAGAGACATGGAAGACTCCCCCATATCATCCCCAGGCCAACCCCACTGATAGGAGGAATCAGTAACTAAAAAAAAGCCTGTGCCTCAGTGTGGGAGAGGACCACCACCATTGGGACAAACACCTACCAACTATCCTCTTCACCCTCAGGAGGAGA
>NQII01001306.1:463439-596979 GCA_002778355.1 Clitarchus hookeri
TTAGACGGCAACCCAGGTCACGTCCACCCAGGAGGACATGGTTAAACCCCAGGTTACGACGCCAGATGGCGCATAGACCTCCAGCACATCACCTTCCTTACAGAAGGATATATCCTCAGTACACGGCCTTGAGGAAGCCGGGTTGACCCTGTAAAACCCGGACTCCAGCCACGAAAATGGCAGACAGACGTAAGTTGTCAAATACTCACCCGTAACCAGTGTGTGAACACATTGTTATTAAATTACTTTTACCTCAATTCATACCTGAAAGGGGTTATGGGCGTAACTATATAACGAGTCATAATTAGGTGGAGCCCAGCGGTATAAGATGGTGTTTATTGAACATAAGAATTATATAATAACTATTTACGTGATTATTAATTGGGGGAGCTTAAATGGAACACCAAAATGCTTATTAATTGTATTAAGTATTATTACCTCACGCCATTACTATTACAATCTAATTTGAATGTCCCCACCTTTTTCATGTTGCCGGAGGCTTATTATAGGAGGCGGTTAACGACGGCCGGACACACACATCTCCAGTGGTCTTCTCAATCTGTGGCCCGACGACAAAAGACCTCGCTCACAGTGTTACGTTGGCCTAAATCGGGCATGTTGTTTAATATTTTCAGCCCCATTTAATGGTCGGTGGAGGGGATTTCCGCAACTGTCTTTGCAAGATGTTATTGCAATCACGCTCGTGGCCTGGTTCAATGTTTGAAGGTGTGATCAGGCAGGCTGTTCAGCTAAGGCCTGATCACTTCATAACATCTCCTCTTATGTTAACTAGCGAGATGCTCTCATCTCGCTAGTGAACATTAGGATCCGTGGGCGTAGTGGAAGATAATTTTACATTTGCTTAGTGCATAGTTTGGAAGTAGGAATATGGATAGGGGTGAAGGACTTTTCACTACGATAGGAAAAGTTTTGAAAATAATTATAGTAGATGGATAATTTAGGTATAAGGTACTGCCAATTGCTTTCGTGCATTCCTCGGGCAAAGTGGGCTGAACAAACGCTGGGTTGTGTGTTTGCAGTAGCCTTGCGGGCCTTGAACTTGCATTTCCGCTGGGTTGTGCAAAGTGTCTTCCACCCGAAAGCACGGTAGACCACTCCGGGTGGGACCGAGCGCGCCAGTGTTCCTTGAAGTTGCAAGTCTCTAGATACTACGTGGCGTGGATGTTTTTATAAATTAATGCTTGTAAAGAATGAAACAGCAATACAACATAAAACATTATTCATTATGGAGGAAAGGAATAATTTAAACTTAAAAGAATTTTAATTGTTAAATTTAACAGCTCTCCCCGTTACAACACTTAGTGTGTTTTTTTTGTACAGAAAATACACTTGCTGAAAAATAAATACATATTAGAACACTGACAAAAATTGTGATGTAATAGGAGAATGTTACATACTAAAATGGTACGTAACGTTACGGTGGTAGGATGGATACTGATGGGATGGTATCAAAACGTAGAATATTATTTAATTAATAATTGGAACTTCCATAAAATTCAAAAAAAAGAAATGTTGCCGATGCTTTTCTACTACTTTTCAATAGTTAAGAGGGAAATGGAAATGATACTTGAAGTAACATATACACAAGTATATACATATAACAAAACTAAATGTAGAAGAAATAAATGTTACTTATTATGCAAGAAGTATGTGTCAATAAAAGATAATATATACATCGAATTTGCCAAATTGTACAAATGGTTCGTTTTCTATAAAAATTAAAATCTTAAATTACAGTGATAATAAAGTCGTTACTTTTTCCTTAAAGACTACATTATTTAAATGACCACAATTTAATAAAGTTTTACAAACAGACATTTCTTTTTTATGATGGAAACTATTACAATGTATTAATTTATACAAATAAGTTGTTAGTTGAATAGGTACATTTTAAAAATGAAATTTTTTTCTAGTAGCAAACATTGGAATATGATTTTTGTTCCAAATTATTTTCAATCGAAGAACTAATTTGAATTTTTTTTATACATTATTATTTAAAAACCTTTGATTTTGGACGCCTGCTATTAGCAATAGCAATTTTTTTTTATGAAATCATAAACTTTTTAAAGTAAAGTTTTTTATGCAAGTGTTACCTGCAGGGTGCGGTGAGAGTGGTGTATGTAAAATATAGAAACCACTGGTTACCTGTAAATATTTCAACGTACGACTTGCGAGCTGGGTTATGTGGAAGTGCTGATGCAGTGGAATGAACTTGGGTGACTCAACGACGTTTATGCATATTATGGTTATTTAAAATTGAATAGTTTATATAATTCTGGTTTTATTATATTTATATTTGTATTATATTCCTGAATGTGTCATACCTTGGAAACTTATGTATATATATGTGAGTAAAAGCTCATTTATTTCTAAACCGTCTTGTAAATTGTTCTCTCGGGAGGTATATGAACACTAACTTATGTTACAAATTTATAGTTACGTTACTGTTTTGGATCCAGTTCTTATGCTCATTAGCAGGCATGCAAATGAGGACGGTTATACTAGTACCGGTTTTATACCAATTTTTTTTCTCTAAAAATAATTTATTGTAGTTAGCTGTGTGAGTGGATAAAGCTCATAATTATTAAAATGTTCATAAAATTCGCTGGAAGCCAACAAATAGTTTAAGTAGAGCATAATGACATTGATTCTTAGAAACCTAAGATGTTAATAAAGAGGACAAGAATGTATAGCTAAAGAAGAACATGATAGTACATTCACACACAAGTAAAATGTTATCAAGGCCGAGGGACATCTACACAAAGTATAAGTAGAATATAATGACACTGATTATACAAGTAGAAGATAGTAGAGAGGAAAGGAACACATAAATAATTAANTTCCGCACGGGAGGATGTGCCTATCCACTGTGATGAGGCAGGGGTGGCCAAAGAGCCCCTGCCTCAGATGGCAACCCCAATCGTGTCCGCCCAGGATGATGCGGTTCCCAACCAGTGCATGATTCCGGTAACTGCCAAAACAGACACCCAGGCCCATCCTTTCCGCACGGATGGATCAGCCCACCAGCGCCGGCGAGGCAGGGGAGCATCAAGAGCCCATGCCTTAGACGGCAACCCAGGTCACGTCCACCCAGGAGGACATGGTTAAACCCCAGGTTACGATGCCAGATGGCGCAGAGACCTCCAGCACATCACCTTCCTCACAGGAGGATGTATCCTCAGTACACGGCCTTGAGGAAGCCGGGTGGACCCTGTAAAACCCGGACTCCAGCCACGAAAATGGCAGACAGACGTATGTTGTCAAATACTCACCCGTAACCAGTGTGTGAACACATTGTTATTAAATTACTTTTACCTCAATTCATACCTGAAAGGGGTTATGGGCGTAACTAAATAACAAGTCATAATTAGGTGGAGCCCAGCGGTATAAGATGGTGTTTATTGAACATAAGAATTATATAATAACTATTTACGTGATTATTGATTGGGGGAGCTTAAATGCAACACCAAAATGCCAATTAATTGTATTAAGTATTATTACCTCACGCCATTACTATTACAATCTAATTTGAATGTGCCCACCTTTTTCATGTTGCCGGAGGCTGATTATAGGAGGTGGTTAACGACGGCCGGACACACCCATCTCCAGTGGTCTTCTCAATTCTGTGGCCCGGCGACGAAAGACCTCGCTCACAGTGTTACGTTGGCCTTAATCGGGCATGTTGTTTAATATTTTCAGCCCCATTTAATGGTCGGTGGAGGGGATTTCCGCAACTGTCTTTGCAAGATGTTATTGCAATCACGCTCGTGGCTTGGTTCAATGTTTGAAGGTGTGATCAGGCAGGCTGTTCAGCTAAGGCCTGATCACTTCATAACATCTCCGCTTATGTTAACTAGCGAGATGCTCTCATCTCGCTAGTGAACATTAGGATACGTGGGCGTAGTGGAAGATAATTTTACATTTGCGTAGTGCATAGTTTGGAAGTAGGAATATGGATAGAGGTGAAGGACTTTTCACTACGATAGGAAAAGTTTTGAAAATAATTATAGTAGATGGATAATTTAGGTATAAGGTACTGCCAATTGCTTTCGTGCATTCCTCGGGCAAAGTGGGCTGAACAAACGCTGGGTTGTGTGTTTGCAGTAGCCTTGCGGGCCTTGAACTTGCATTTCCGCTGGGTTGTGCAAAGTGTCTTCCACCCGAAAGCACGGTAGACCACTCCGGGTGGGACCGAGCGCGCCAGTCTTCCTTGAAGTTGCAAGTCTCTAGGTACTGCGTGGCGTGGATGTTTTTATAAATTAATGCTTGTAAAGAATGAAACAGCAATACAACGTAAAACATGGTTCATTATGGAGGAAAGGAATAATTTAAACTTAAAAGAATTTTAATTGATAAATTTAACAGCTCTCCCCGTTACAACACTTGGTGTGTTTTGTTTGTACAGAAAATACACTTGCTGAAAAATAAATACATGTTAGAACACTGACAAAAATAGTGATGTGATAGGAGAATGTTACATACTAAAATGGTACGTGATGTTACGGTGGTAGGATGGATACTGATGGGATGGTATCAAAACGTTGAATTTTATTTAATTAATAATTGGAACTTCCATAAAACTAAAAAAAAAAGATATGTTGCCGATGCTTTTCTACTACTTTTCAATAGTTAAGAGGGAAATGGAAATGATACTTGAAGCAACATATACACAAGTATATAAATATAACAAAACTAAATGTGGAAGAAATAAATGTTACTTATTATGCAAGAAGTATGTGTCAATAAAAGATAATATAATCTATCGAATTTGGCAAATTGTACAAATGGTTCGTTTTCTATAAAAATTAAAATCTTAAATTACAGTGATAATAAAGTCGTTACTTTTTCCTTAAAGACTACATTATTTAAATGACCACAATTTAATAAAGTTTTACAAACAGACATTTCTTTTTTATGATGGAAACTATTACAATATATTAATTTATACAAATAAGTTGTTAGTTGAATAGGTACATTTTAAAAATGAAATTTTTTTCTAGTCGCAAACATTGGAATATGATTTTTGTTCCAAATTCTTTTCAATCGAAGAACTAATTTGAATTTTTTTTATACATTATTATTCAAAAACCTTTGATTTTGGACGCCTCCTATTAGCAATAGCAATTTTTTTTTATGAAATCATAAACTTTTTAAAGTAAAGTTTGTTATGCAAGTGTTACCTGCAGGGTGCGGTGAGAGTGGTGTATGTAAAATATAGAAACCACTGGTTACCTGTAAATATTTCAACGTACGACTTGCGAGCTGGGTTATGTGGAAGTGCTGATGCAGTGGAATGAACTTGGGTGACTCAACAACGTTTATGCAGATTATGGTTATTTAAAATTGAATAGTTTATATAATTCTGGTTTGATTATATTTATGGTTGTATTATATTCCTGGGTGTGTCATACCTTGGAAACTTAAGTATTTATATGTGAGTTAAAGCTCATTTATTTCTAAACCGTCTTTGTAAATTGTTCTCTCGGGCGGTATATGAACACTGACTTATGTTACTACTTTTTAGTTACGTTACTGTTTTGGATCCAGTTCTTATGCTCATTTGCAGGCATGCAAATGAGGACGGTTATACTAGTACCGGTTTTATACCAATTTTTTTCTCTGAAAATAATTTATTGTAGTTAGCTGTGTGAGTGGATAAAGCTCACAATTATTAAAATGTTAATAAAATTCGCTGGAAGCCGACACATAGTTTAAGTAGAGCATAATGACATTGATTCTTAGAAAGCTAAGATGTTAATAAAGAGGACAAGAATGTATAGCTAAAGAAGAACATGATAGTACATTCACACACAAGTAAAATGTTATCAAGGCCGAGGGACATCTACACATAGTATAAGTAGAATATAATGACACTGATTATACAAGTAGAAGATAGTAGAGAGGAAAGGAACACATAAATAATTAANAGTATAAGTAGAATATAATGACACTGATTATACAAGTAGAAGATAGTAGAGAGGAAAGGAACACATAAATAATTAAGTAGGTACTATTTACAATTCTTCTTCTACACAAAGGGGTAGCATGCGGGGATTAGGGAAATCTGCACTCAATGACTTAAACCAGGGAGCTCAAAAGCGAAAGCACCCTCGTGGTATACTTTCAAAGCACTGTGTAGTATAGAGAGTAACCACAGCAAATGTCCAATGCATCCAGACTGCATCCCTACTGCCTGAACTCTTTCAAGGCCAGTAGAGCAAAGAAAACCTGCCCCTCTGATCGGATCAGCACTCCGCTAGAGGCCAAAAGATTGCTCCGCGTCTCACGCGAAATTTAAGGTTTGACGTCCTGGGTAAGGCTACACTCTACTGGGGCAGATGAGGGTAGAAAAGGGTCAGCATTAACATAATTCACATTTCGTAAAACACCCTTCACATCTCACTCCAGCTTCCATCTCAGTCAGGCTTAGTAGTCTGCATATCCTCTTCAGGACTGGCGCACATTTCTGCATATCCGAAATCGGCGGGCAATGGGCTAAGTCCGCGAATCACAGAACTCGTTTTCTCCGACGGATTCTTTCTGCCCCGTGTCCATATGGCAATGGATCGTGGGAAGTGTATGAGAATATTGGGAGTGTGAGGAACGTAAGACTAGAACAGTAAACTTAAGTTTTAAAGTGGGTATGGGGGAATAAAATTGCGTGGAACGCGCTAGCACCTTGTTTCGCACACACTGTGGCACTCGAGCCGCGGGGAAATGCTGAAGCGGTGAATGTGTTGCCTCGGCATCTTGTAACTGGGTCACACCACCTGGCATGTAGCTGCGAGGTCTTGTCCTTCCATATGGCTTTTAATAACTTGATACTGGCTTTATGTCAGAATACTAAATTCTCGCAGTTAAATTTCATTCCTTAATTATATGCATATTGTGAGAAGTTTCTTAAACATACAGTAAGTAAACTAAAGGAAAAGTGTCATAAAACATTTTTTTTTTATTCTGTGCACAGCAATATTTAACTACGTACAATATGGTGTACTGCATGAAATTTATTAAATTAGCGCTCCAATTGAAAGTTAATTTAATGAAAACGCTCACGGGATTATGAATAACTATCACAGTAATAGTTGCATTTCAAAAAACTACATCCAGCTCACACAAGTAATTTATATCTTTGTAGAATGGTATTGCTAAAGGTATTATATATATATATGCAACAAGCGGCTTTTGGTTCGCACTGACATTCTTTAAATTTTAATAACGTTTGTTATTTAGGTTTCAAATCATTGAATTAANTTTTAATAACGTTTGTTATTTAGGTTTCAAATCATTGAATTAAAAGGTTTAGATAATGGGCTGTAAAAGATAAATTATTATTTAAACCTAATACATTTTAAAATAAGATATTATGACATTATTTTAATTATACTGCTACTTAAAAGCTATAAGTTTTTATGTTAAAAGTGGACGTGGCTGAAATTTTGTTATTATTTCTACGGAAATTAGCGTGGGTGGGGAATTTTATGAAATGGAGATGGATGGTAGAGAAGGTGATGCAAGGCAGCGAGAGGGTAGGGAGGAACCAAGCCTCCACCATTGTTATGAATTTACTTTTAAGCTAATTCATACCTGAAATGGGCTATGGACGTTGCTCAATAATGAGTCATGATTAGGTTCAGCCCAGCAGTATAAGATGGAGTTTATTGAACATAAGGATTATACAATAACTATTTACGTGACTATTGATTGGGGGAGCTTAAATGGAACACCAAGATACTAATTAATTGTATAAAGTATTTATATATAAGTAATTATCACGCCATTACTATTACAATGTAATTGGAATGTTCCTACCTTGTTCATGTTGCCGGAGGCTGATTCTAAGAGGCGGTTAACGACGGCCGATCACACCCATCTTCAGTGGTCTTCTCGTTTCAGTGGCCCTACTACAAAAGACCTCGCTCCCTGCGTTATGTTTGCCTATATCGGGGGCGTTGTTTAATATTTTTGGCCTCGTTTACTTGCCGGTGGAGGGGGATTCTGCAACTGTATTTTGCAAAGTGTTATTGCAATCACGCTCGGGGCCTGGTTTAATGTTTGAAGGTGTGATCAGGCAGGCTGTTCAGCTAAGGCCCGGTCAATTCATAACATTTCTCCCAATGTTCACTAGCGAGATGCCTTCCCCGGGCTCACCGCAGTTCCGCCAGTCGCAGCACCACCATCGACCCAGGTCGGGGCACTTGTTATAGTCAACTCCAGCAGCAGCAGCGTCTGGGTGAGCAGCTACATTGGGCCACCTCCAGCACAGGTAAACTCGTGACTGTAGGCCAACCGGTACCCAGAACCACTAAGCCCACTTTTGACTTCTTACAATGCCTTCAAGCCACGCGCTCTGTTTTATATACTGGCTGGGGCCCGGTCAGCCATTTAGAAGGTCAGTCTGTTGAATCACCCATGTGTTTGGCCGACACGTCCAACCCTTGCCCGGCCGTGACATTGCCATCAGCCACATGTCTTGCGTCATGTCTTTGTGTTACATTCTACGACTCGTTACAACATGACATTGTTTAATAATTCTGAAATATATTGACTTTTACATGTACCTCTTTATAAACGGCCACGTTAAGTAGTTGGCGTTTAATTACATACATAATATATAACATATTATACTCCTTCCCCAGTGTAACAAACTGAAAACTAATGTTTTGCCGAAATTAAAAAACTTAAGAAAACTTTGGGTGCTAAGATGTACGAACTGGTGTGTGAAGAACTGTCGCGGGAAATTTGAAGTGGGAATTGTAAAATAATAATATTAATATTTTAAGATGGCCAGATTGACCAATACTTTAAAGCCTACTTTCCGAAGGGAAGTAGGCTCTAAAGATGAGATTAGGATTATGTGATCTCTTTCCTGTATATGTGTTTAATGTGTTTATGTCTGTACGTTTATATGTCTACCTCTCCCACCCTAAAAAAAATTTTTTGAACACGTGAATCGAATTTCCTCAAACGTACACAAATAGAACTTATCAAGTGTACATCTTACTTATATGGTTTTCGTCTATGCCTGTGCTTACTTTCAAAATGGCGACAATTAAAAAATGTGGGGTTGTATGTCTTATTTCGGAAACCATTCAACCGATTTCAACAAAAAAATGTGTATTTTTGCTGTCTATCACGTAAGCATTGAATTTATTAATGGACATATTGGTTAATCCAACGTTTTTAAAGTTAACACAACATGAATAAATAAAACCTTTACAATATATATAGAAAACTGCTCAAACAATAGTGGGCAAATTTGGCACTAATTCATACTATGGTTGACCATGTAAACTTGTACGATATAAATATATTGGGCGCATATTTTCAAAATGACAGCCATACATATTTTAGTTTTAATTTGTATTTCTACCATAACATTTTCCCAATATCGACCAAATTTTGTATGCTGAAAACACCTATTACTAGTACAATATTTATCGATTAATACCAAATTTGGCAAACAGGTAGTACTCCGGCAGGTGAAGTAAACTGGTTTGTTTTTAGTAGGTCACCCGTTTATTTTCAAAATGGCGGCAATATAGTTGTTTTTGTCTTAGTATGCTCTATCGTCAATATCATTTCCATAATTTTGTAGACTGAGAGTGTATATATCAATTATATAATGTGCCTACATGGAGACTCTTTTGTCAGCCATTTCGTAAGATAACCTTATATGAATAAAAAAAATTGTAATATAATATCGCAGGAAACATCGACCGATTCTTAACAAATTTTGCAAACAAGTAGTAATGAGGCAGGTGATGTAATTTTTTTTAAGTGGGACACTTATTTTCAAAACGGCGCCCAACTATGCAATTTTAGCTTAGTATGATAAATGGTCGAATACATGTAATCAATTCCAACTTGACTTTGAATGCCGGCGATATATATATACACACTATCAAATTTGTCTACGCGGAGCCGCTTTGGTGTGACAAATTGTAAGATAGCGACATACGAATAAATAAAATGTTTGTATCAAAACTCGCGAAACAATTAACCGGTTCTTACCAAATTTGGCAAACCAATAGCACTGCGGCAAGTGATGTATAATGGCATGTTTTAACAAAGTCAGACACATATTTTTTAAAATGGTGGACACATAGCCATTTTAGCATAGTAAGCAACTACGCCTTAACTATGTAATTTATTCTAAATTAACTTCGTAAGCTGGCAGCTTATATTATAAACATCAAATGTGTCCACACAAAATATATTTTGTCTGTCACTTTGTAAGATAGCATTACATGTAAATTAAAATTTTTATGTCATATCTGCGAAGAAAATCAACAGATTCCCACAAAATTGAGCAAATAAGTAAAACAACGGCAGGCCAAGTAAATTTATATGTTTTGAGTGGGTCAGGCATTTATTTTCAAAATAGCGAAACTTATTTCAACTTATCTTTGTATGTAGCTCTATATAATTCAATCATCAAATTTGTCATTAAAGAGTCTCATTTCTTCGCCAGTTTGTAAGATGGCCCCACACGAAAAAAAGTATTGTGTCATATATCGAGAAAAATTTTACCTATCCCCACCAAATTTGGTGAAGTAGCTGTACTGTGGTAGGCCACACTAATTTATATGTTTTGTTTGTGCCAGGCACTTATTTTCCGAATGGTGGCTATAATAACCCCTTGGGGTTAATGTGCTATATCTACGAAACTATGTAGCCAATAAAACTTAATTTCGTATACTGTAACTATGACAACCATCGAATGTGTTAATATAATATAACCTTTTTTCTCCATTTATGAAGATCTTTATTTGAAAAAATGAGGTTGTATGCCATTTCTCTAGGACATATCAACTGATGGCCACCAAATTGTACACGCAAGTATTGCTACAGTAGGTTATAAAAACTAACAATTTATAGGCGCGGCAGACCTTTTTTAATGGTGTTAATATAAACAATTTATGTACATATACAAAACAAGTCAACATAAGTTATCGAAACTATGTACACTATCTGTATTAGTATGAAGCATCAATTACTATTAATACAGAGATCCTCATTTGCCGGTCTTTTCTCCTATGTTTCCCGGTGAGAAAATTGTATATTTTCTATATTTCCAGTATGATTTAACTTTTTCCATCAAATTTTGTAAACCATTAGTGAGACAGACAGTTATGTAAACTAAAATGATTTAAGTGGGGTCAGACGTTGATTTTTAAATAGCAGTCATATTAATTTGGATATGTTTTTCATATCTGATGAATAATTTAACCAAATTCAAGGAAACGTTTTAAGCTGACAGTACTGTAATTATTATCGTAAATAGAACCTTTTGTAAGATAGCATGAAATAAGAAATTACATTTTTTATGCCTTATCTCCGGGACTAATCAACCGATTTCCACAAAATTCTTCACACACTTAGCTCTACGGTAGGTGATATAAACTTACGTGTTTTAAGTGNTAATCAACCGATTTCCACAAAATTCTTCACACACTTAGCTCTACGGTAGGTGATATAAACTTACGTGTTTTAAGTGACTCAGGTACTTATTTCCAAATGATATCTCGGTAAACATATAATGGTAGAAAATCCTATCATTCAAAACATTATTGTAATTACGTCCGAAATTAGTGCTCCGAATCCGACCTCCGTAATGTATTTGACTGCACGATAGCGATTGTACAAGATTTNATTACGTCCGAAATTAGTGCTCCGAATCCGACCTCCGTAATGTATTTGACTGCACGATAGCGATTGTACAAGATTTTCTATGTTCAAGTCCCGTGTAGGGCACGTTTGTATTCATAAATGTCTCCCTACTCTTTCATATCTTTCTGGCTTCATCTCTAATGACATATTTGTTAACGAGAGGTCATGGACTACCTACTATGTATGCTTTTGAGAAATTCACTAACGATTGTTTGCTCCCATGTGGAGGAATGTAGGCTTATCAGTTATATCTGTAACTTCCTTTTCTATAATGTGAGAGTTTTACACGTATTTTTTTTTGCTACCCCATCTCGTTATAAAGAAAACCATACTAGAGCTTAATTCAGAACAAATCGTAGTAAATACCAGAATCGAAAAAGACACCCTTCATGACAACTGAAAACCACTTTCAATCATGCCATGGTGTTATGCGAAATCTCTTTTGAGTAGTATGACGACTTTATTATGACATTAGTGCAAGGGCGTTATGAATATAACAATGAACTTANGAAATCTCTTTTGAGTAGTATGACGAGTTTATTATGACATTAGTGCAAGGGCGTTATGAATATAACAATGAACTTCTTTACCAAATACTGCAGGCACTCGTGATTCACTGCTTACGAGAGGAGGCAAACACGAATTCTTGTAAACCTCTGCGNTTTACCAAATACTGCAGGCACTCGTGATTCACTGCTTACGAGAGGAGGCAAACACGAATTCTTGTAAACCTCTGCGTTCCCAAATCCCATATAGACTTAAGCAGTGTAACTGATTAAACATCAATATTAACTTCTTTAGTCTTACCCGCCATTGTTCTTTGTCTATGAGCAAACAATTATTTATGCCAGTTTTACTTGGGACACAAACGTCTTCGCCAAATTTCCGATGTAGGCATACCAGTGGTACATGAAGAACTCAAGGCATAGAAACAGAAAGTAAATTATGGATACAAAAGGTGTCCAGCTGTCCAGCAATGATTTCCGTGGAGGTGGCTAGTTATTACTAGCAAGGAAGTCTTTCAACATGCATATCTGAAAACAGTATAGCTCGGAATTATTTTATGNGGTGGCTAGTTATTACTAGCAAGGAAGTCTTTCAACATGCATATCTGAAAACAGTATAGCTCGGAATTATTTTATCGAATGAAATATTTTTTTAAAGACATGCTGCTGACATCCGTTGAGCTGAGACGGCTGGGACCCAGTTTCAGGTAGCAGGGAAGAAGGGGAGTGTAGCAGAGAAGTTTAGGCAACTCTCAACGAGGTCTGTAGAGCTGATCAGAGTGAAGCGTGATATGGAGCGGCGGCGGAATGAAAGGGTGGGTAAACGGGAGATAACCCGCCTTCCAGCTTCATCGTCCGGCACGATTCCCACTTGTGAAAATCCGGGAACGACCCCGCCTTGAATCTAACCCGGTACACCTTGCGCCAACTGAGGGCCCAGAAAAAGGGGATAAACATGTTTTAACCCAGTGTAAGTCATTAATTTATAGGTCATATGTGTTTTCCATTTAGATCTTGTGAGACTAATTGCATTACGTGAATGCAAATACAAAATAATAGTTAAGGTTTGGCATCCTCTTGGTTGTCTGCATGGAACATTTATGATTAGATTTATTGAATTCTAAGTCGCTTGGGTAAAAATCAGTAGGGATTCGCAAGTCCGCATTCATAAACTACAGTAGAAACGCTTGAAATGTGTGCGAAACTGATATCTACTCCAAGGTTATTTCTCTCGCAACCTCTGGCATTAACACTTGACAAGTTCGAGGGCTGAATGGCTGTTTTCATTTTACTATAGTGTTTTTACTGTATCCTTTGCGGCAGTACGAGGCAATAATATTGTTGCGTAATCTACAATTCAAAAGGCGGGAGCTAGTGATAAATTTTCATTGCCTGGAATGTATAGAGAACTGAACCCTACAGCCTCTAGGAAAAAAAATATTGACAATTTTATGGCATTACCAATATACAAAAGCTTAAAGTATGCTGGTATCCCAGTCATACCTGCTGAGATAGTATGTTCAATGTGATTTGTTTGTCCCAAACATATATTTCCCCATGAATTCTTCTTGCTGTTTTTTTACAGTTGTTGACGTTTCAAACACCTCCTGGAAGAAGACCAAAATGTCGATATTTAAAATTCCTCTATATATTGCTAATTCGTGTGAGCTAGTTGATTTTTGTGATTTTAACAATTGAAACACTAAACTAAGCGCAGCAGAGTAATTATAAAAACATGCATTCCATTACTACAGTAGTAATCGTTGAATTATATAGATATAGAGATACAAAGATGTCTGTCCTTTGAAGAACAGCATTCGCAAACATTTTTCAGTCAGCTAGGCCTATATTGCCGTTAACATAGCAAAATGCTACGACTATCAAACTTCCCTACACATCTGGATAGGAATTGCATGCTACAGTGACAACACACAGAGCATGTGACGTGGGTGGCTGACCACTCATCCATGAAAGATATGAATTTGTAAGCTATGTAAATGTTTCGTGTGTTTCTTCATCTTGCTCTATCCAAGTTGGCGGTAAGGGGTCAATAATGAAATTAAATTTTACCCCGATCTTTGCAATATGTTTTACTTTTTTGTTACTTAATTTAATTTAATTATATATATATATTAGTTGATACGACAAAGAGGTAACCCGTGTAGCCTAATACTTGTTATTTTTATTTATTATATTTATTTTTCAAAGTTTATATATCCCGAATGCTTATCATTTAGCGCGATGACTGCATCTTACATTGTTTCCAGTCACTTCATTTCAAACGAAGTTTGATGGGTGTCTATGCGGAAAATGAAGAGACGTCTTCTCTTAATCTGCTCGAGCAGCGTAGTTTGACTGGAGCAGTGGCGCTTTGCTACGATGTCGGCTTCGGACTGAGCGCGCGCGCTGCCTGTCTGCCGTCCTCCTTTGATCACGTGACTTGCGTGTTGCTGCGCCGTCGTCGTCATCCGCCACGTCACCGACTCATTTGAATAGTATTGCCAAGATTCGATTAAGAGTTTCCAGCATTTTCTTCAAAACCTGAGAGGGGAATGGCGGTTCAAGCCTCACGATATAAATATAGCGTATAAATAGGGTACTGGATCAGCAGTGAGACCGGCGATTGACACTCCGTGGTTTTATTATGTAAAAAAGGGGGTTCGATGAGGTAGTAGGTACCTGATACTTGGTGTCAGGATAACGTCAAGTAGTAATTTTGTAAAGTTATTTGTAATTTGTAATTTTTTTAAGAGTTCGGTAAATTTTAAACGTTGTAAATTATATTTGTATAGGTTCTTAATTTTTTACTGTTATATAATTTCAGTTTTAATTGATAATTTTGTACTGGTACTTGGATTTTTGCCGCCAAATAGGTTTTGTAATGTATTTATAAATATAAAATTTTNATTGATAATTTTGTACTGGTACTTGGATTTTTGCCGCCAAATAGGTTTTGTAATGTATTTATAAATATAAAATTTTAATTAATAATGGATAGAGAAAAGAAAAATGTTGTTTTATACATCCTGTAATCAGTGCTGGAATACTGTAAAATTTTAAAAAGAGCGATGGAAGAAAAAAGTGTTTGAGTGTGCCCAAAATGTGAGTGGAAAGAAAGAATATTGTTTTATTTACATTATTTTCCCCACGAATGGTCTTGCTATTGGCAGTCAGTATTGTACATATCTTTGTCATCATGGTTGTTATGACTGCTGAGTTGGAGTCTTGGGTGGTTAATGCAGCAATGCCTGGGTATTCGAGGTGAATGTCTAGGCAATATCCGGCAGCTACTGCAGTGGTACTACAGTAGTTTGTGTATAGAATTTCAGTACCTCAGACACTCGCGAAATGGAGGTGTCGTAAATACTTTAAGTTGCCAAATGTCATACAACACCTCTACACTGAAAGAAAACTATTGTTGTAGGAACCATAAGTCTGTAGCCGTTACCCTCAAAGACTGTTAAAATACGGACAGCAGTCTGTTTGCTTGTGGCTACCCTACAAATATTGTTAAAGGTCCACGGTAGCGCCAACATTACATATTGTTAAAGGTCAATACGTCGCAAATCAGTGACGTCATTACTTTACACAGAATAGAATGTTGTGATTACCTACAAGGAGGTTTCTGATTACAATCCAGTATGGTATTCCCTACAATGCTGCTCTAATGCCACTACAGATCTGATTGTGCACTCTGCACAGTAACATATGGCAATGCTAACACACTGTTCTGTTGCCTTAACTGAGTAGCATGGTAGTCCCAGAACAAGTGTATGGTAAATCCTGACTATCTGCTCTGTTACCTTTACTGTTTTGCATAGTAGCCCTGGCCATATTGTGTCGTGTATTGTAACTCCTTCGTTGGCTCATAGGAAGCTATGCTATGAGTAATTATTTTTCATAACTTGAAAAATTACTTAGTAACCAGGCAGTCTCGAACTGCCAGACCTTGTGGTAATGGACATACGCCTAAGACCGCTCGACTTCTCTATCGGTAATATTAATGATCGGGTTTTAAAATACATTTATCTTCATTTGTTTAACTTTAGTTAAAGCATTTTATGTAATGTGTCTGTAGACGAATCTCACTATACGAATTCACACATGAGTTAGCTAATTTATTTAATACAATAAACTTTTCTTTATGTTATATATTTGTATAAAATAACATTGGGTGCCATCTGATATAAACATATTTTTATGTGTAACGTTTGTGTAAACAGATTTTTCTTTCACATCAGATAATTTGTAGTAGCAATAAAAAATGTGGCAATAGTAATTCGTTTTTATGTCCTGTTTGTGTAAGTGATATACGTATTGTAAAAACAAATGAGACATTCCAGCACCCTTGTTGTTATTTTTACATTTAATGCCTAACATAGCGGTGTCTGCCAACACTTTAGAGAGTGTACATTACCCCAATATATTGTCAACAGCCTCCACTAAACAAATATTACTTCATAATAGCAACATTATGGTTTTTATCTACTGTACTTCCAATTCTTCTAGTTCTATAATCTTTAAAAGTAATAGTGTGTGCCTTTAACAGTCTGCGACACTGTTGTAATTACCATACTGTTTCTGTAAACTTTTGAAGAAAAAAAAACGAGGTGATTTCTACAGAACATTCCGTTGCAGTTACTAAACAGCGCTGTTGGGTTTACAATGTCTTGGCCTGTTATCGTAACAAAACTATAAGATTGTGTTCACAACTATCTGTATAGTTCCTACTACAGAAAACACTTTACCTGCTACAGAAAAGATGGTTCCCACAACAGAACAACTTTTAACAATATGAAGTTGATTCTGCAACAATTTGGATTGTAAAATATTACAAAACATTCTATTGCTGGTACTAAAGTTTAGTTGTCGCTACCATAAAATTTCATTACAGAAATGTTCAGTTAAATTTTCTCTGCTGATATATTTCAGTTTACACTCACAGTAAACTTGTCCAATAGGACCGCACATAAGCGAAGGCAAAAATCTGGAATATCATTGATGTGTCTATCGTCATGAGTCACTGAAAATAGATAAGTGTATTCGAAACGTACATTATCGCAGAAATTCGTGCATCTTATCACAGACATTTCTCAGAAGTTAAAATATCCATAGTCAACAGTTAGCATGTCGATGTCACGTGGAAACATCAGAAAGCATTATCCCGGAGCATTGCTCTGTTAAGCCCAAGAAACTTACTTTCTGGGACTGTTGAACTCTGAAGCGTGTTGTAAAACTATGTAATTGTCAGACAGCCATATATGCGATTACATAGGACTTCCATCACAGCTCAGGTACAGAGGCGAGTGTGATAGAACTCTTCCGCTGGAATTTGATAGTACATGGCTTTCACGGCCATGCCGCTGCCAGTAAACCATTTATTACTCACACTAATGACTGACGTCATTTTAAGTGGTGCAAACAACATTGTCATTGGACTGTGCTGCAGAAGGAATGATGAGACACGTTCGGTAATCTGGATGTGAATTCCTGGCGAACGGTATCTACCCGAGTGTGTAACGTTGAGAATAAAATTCTGTAGCAGTAGTGGGTAGGGACTCTTTTTTCTCTCTTTTTGGGTTTGGTGCATTAGTTTTAATCGATGGATTAATGAACTCTGGCATGTACCAAAATATTTTGAACAAAGGCATGATTACCTTAATGCACCAAAAGTTTGGAATACGATATTTCCTATATAATCACGATAATTCTCTTGTNACAAAGGCATGATTACCTTAATGCACCAAAAGTTTGGAATACGATATTTCCTATATAATCACGATAATTCTCTTGTCCGTAAATCAAGGTCAGATGCGTCGTAGATTGAAGACCATTAGGTGGGAACAACTAACTTGTCCACTCAAAGCCTGACATGAATCCGGAATAATATCACTGAGATGAGCTGGGCCGTAGTTTTTGTGCCAGATCCTCTCGATTATAAAATAACGTTAATAATTATTAAGCTTCAGGAATAATAGTAATAAATTCAGCCGTATTGGAGAGCCTACCCGGAAGGGTTAACGTTGTGATAACAGCAAAGAGAAGTTTACATAATAGTTGTGCCTTTGGAACCAACAGCAATAGTTATCGACGACTTCTGGTCACACAATGGTATATTTCTGAGTATTATTAAAGTGATTTCATTTTTGTGAATCTGTTGGTGACAGAATGTAATAAAATAAATATACTCGGTACGTTTAGTTGATTAACTTCATTAGACACAATTTGATTTCGCGTCTGCTTAACTAACGGATAATTTATATTTTTTTGCTAAAATATCTCTATAGAAACTGTTTGAATACTAAATTTTACAAGTATGTGGAATAAACGTCTATGATAATACTGATTTTAGAATAAACTGCGGTTTGATGTGAAATTTCATAACTGTCACTATCTGGTATAAACAGGAACATAACACAACTTCATTGAAATATATTGGTTATAAATATAGATCCCCTGAAAATCATTGTTTTACTTACAAACTTACTCACTGAATGAGTGAGTGTGGCTTAAAGAATACCAAATTGTGAACTCTTGGCAATGCCCTATTTATTTGAGGCGGATAGTCTATACATACGGAAACCGAAAAAAAATGTTATGTATCTGACGCGCAACATAACATGCTTATTTTTAATTACACGTAAAATAAACCAACNAAACCGAAAAAAAATGTTATGTATCTGACGCGCAACATAACATGCTTATTTTTAATTACACGTAAAATAAACCAAAAAATTTATTTTCAAAACTTACTGTTTAATGGCATTGGACTTCAAATTTATCCTGTAGAACTAAACACATATGGCCTCAACAAAAACAAAATAAATTATTTCAGCAGATTATTCACATAATAAAATCAACACTACCAAGAGACCATGATACGATAGATGGGTAGGGCCCCGAGTATTTCGTGAATTCTTTCGGTGGCGAGTTAGATGTCGAACAATTTTCTTTATNAAACCGAAAAAAAATGTTATGTATCTGACGCGCAACATAACATGCTTATTTTTAATTACACGTAAAATAAACCAACAACAAATTTATTTTCAAAACTTACTGTTTAATGGCATTGGACTTCAAATGTATCCTGTAGAACTAAACACATATGGCCTCAACAAAAACAAAATAAATTATTTCAGCAGATTATTCACAGAATAAAATCAACACTACCAAGAGACCATGCAACGATAGATGGGTAGGGCCCCGAGTATTTCGTGAATTCTTTCGGTGGCGAGTTAGATGTCGAACAATTTTCTTTATNACGATAGATGGGTAGGGCCCCGAGTATTTCGTGAATTCTTTCGGTGGCGAGTTAGATGTCGAACAATTTTCTTTATCTTCGTCTATTGCGATTGGACGGTAGTTATTTATACACGCCCCGTATAACTGTGAGCTAGTAATAAGCGAGAAGCAGTATTGGGAGAGGACGTCAAACAGTCTTGTACAAAATTCTCGCTTGATCAAAGCAACCAATAAGCAAATTACAGTATCTCGAGTGCATAGAAGAATGCACAGTCTAGCCTGCTGCTACATAAACCCGAGAATTACTCGCTGCTCTAACGATGAGTAAATAAAAACTAAAGCTATAGTTACACAAAAGCTTAGGAATCGTACCTTTACAAGTTGATAACGTAATTTTTTAAACCCATAAAGACGTATGTCTACACATAGTAATAAACTTTATCCCTCTTCATTACTTTGAGATGATTACCATCGAANAACCCATAAAGACGTATGTCTACACATAGTAATAAACTTTATCCCTCTTCATTACTTTGAGATGATTACCATCGACTAAGCAGGCATCACATTAATGTCTGTTTACCGACAAAATCGTATCAATGTATGTTTTGATATTCTTCTTCATTAACCGATATAAATAGAAAGTTTTAACTGCCACGAAATGATATGGAATACGCATAAAATTTTTTAAATGGGAAATTGATAGAAGACTACATACAACAGAATGAACTGTACTTTTCCTGTGACATTTCGACCCCTAATGTGGAAAATATAAAAACACCCGGATCTCTGTTTACTATCTAAAAGCCTTCAGGTTTCTATACCGCACACAAAGCGAGTCTTCGGAAGTCCCAGCAATCCCAGGATCGACCAATCTTAGTTAAAGATGGAACACAAATTCCCTTGTTACAAGCAACTCAGAATCCACGGTGAAACTTAATGAAAGCGAATTAAGAATTTATCTGAAAGAGGTAAATTCAAAGATAAGCTGGATACCCCCCAAAGTAGGCATATATTCTAGATTCGTCGGACTAATAAGTACAGTCGCAAAGCGCCATTAAAGAGAAGACTCTTACTGGAGTAAGTATGCATAATATTTACAGAAAAATAATCTTAAGGCATGTGACCCAGTTCTGGGAGATAACATCTTACTAGTACTAAATGAAACTCATGAAGAACGATCGCTGCAATAACACAAAGCTAGGTTTGACAAATAGTACCCCTGAAACCTGATTCATCATATGAAGATGAAAATAAACGATTCCCCATTGTAAATGAAAAACCTTAACATCTTCATAGGCAGCCGTGAATATAAAGAAGCACGCATGAAATGTCCCATTTATCCTTTCCTTAAAAAAGAAAAGTACCAACTCAAAAAAAAAGAGAAAATATTGACAACACAAATTTCTATACTTCTCTTAAAATAGTAGCTTAACCAAGTAATTACTTTATAACAAACCAGAAATCTGCTTAACTTGAGGGAATTTTTCCAGTNTTAAAATAGTAGCTTAACCAAGTAATTACTTTATAACAAACCAGAAATCTGCTTAACTTGAGGGAATTTTTCCAGTATTCATCAAAAACCAAGGGACACTCATTAATAGCTTCTACGATTTTTACAGACGAAAGTGACGAAATCCTGAACAGTTTGAAATAACAAAATCTATTCCCTTCCACAAACCAGGCAAATCCAGCAACAAACTGCCGAGATAACGGTTTCCTAGCAGTGTTAAACATCTGCCAAAAGATACTATAAGACTTCTTGGTATCAAAATCAATTAATTTGTCGATAGCGCAATTTTTCTACATCAGACTTGTTTTGGAAAGAAGCGAAATTACTGTGTGCAAGTACTGGCGTTTCATCTTTCAANAACCCAAAACATCCGAAACAGTGAAACAAATACTGTATGTAGAAACCGCGGTAATGCATTTTTCTAAGCCCTGTTACATTCCTTTCTGTGGTTTTAAATTAATTTTGGCAGCTAATTGCAATTTGATGTATTCCTATAATATCGCTTTGTGAAAAACATTTACAGAGGTTATCAGACTTCAACCGTACTACTTGTCAAAAGAAACACCTAGTACCTCGAGCAAAAAAAAAACGGATAAAGGAAACCATTAATAAACAGGATTTTTAAAAGTTTTTTTTTACTTCCTGTTTGTTTTTTCCCTTCCTATCTCTCTGAAACCAGGAAAAACCGCAGATCTGCCTTTTCTCATCTCCGGCTCTTCTTTAGTAGTCAACGACGAGATATTTTCTCTCCTTCCTTCCCCGTGTAGAGGTAAATGGCGCTGAAGTCGCGGGGGAGATAGTGTCTCCGAGGTGCCTACGACTTACGATCCTGTTTACGGTCGCCAAGTCGTTCCTGCCCCCTCTCACCCTTCTATTACAATCGGGCCAATACCACGCCACAACGCTCCAATCTCGCACGAGCGAGCTTCGTGTGGGTCCGATGTCCGCATACGCACCGCCTGCCTTCTCTCTCCATCTCGGCGCAAACTTCAGACGAAAACAATCCAGTTACGTCGGCACCAGCCGAGGAGGAAAACAAAACTAATGGTCGCGGTGGGAAGCGAGTGGCGAGCGTCACAAGGAAGGCCGACAATCGTCTCACTTCGCAGTTTCAAGAATTTCGCGAGACGAGGATGGGAGGATCGAGTCAAAGACACCGTGAGAAACCAACCTATTTTTGGAACTCTGTCGGTCTGAAACCATCGTGGCTGTTGTAACTGCAGAACGCGCCCTTTCAACAAAGTGTTTAATGTCCTTACTGATGACGAGACTTTATTTAAGTAACGTGCTAGCTAGTCGTAATTGGGTTAAGGTATTCTAAATATAAGTGTATTAAAACTGAAAGATTGATTTGATTTCTCTGTAATATTTCAGTGTAACTAGCGAGATTCTCGTCTTTCTTCTAAGAGCAGAAATAATCGTCGAGCGCGAACAAAGAAAAAAAACATGTATATGAAGCTAATACAGGTGCAAATAGTTTTCGAAAATTTGTTTCCCAATAACGGCACGGTAAGTCTTAAAAAAAAAAAATTTATCGAATTGAGCAAAAATTTCACAGAGACCGAACCGAAGTTTTAAAAGTATAAAGCTATTAATGTGTAAGGCAAAATACTAGTACACCATTCATTGAATGTTACGCACCAACTCATGGACAAGAATAATGTCCCAAATTTCATGCACATCAAACTCAGATCGGTGCTGGGCATGCGAAAGCGGATACACATTCCCATTAACATCGTTGAAAATTTACACTCTCTTCTGGGGAACATAATTTTTGAGGCTCGTCATTAATAGCATGCACGTTTGTGACGGTTCACAAACAACACTGGAACTGCTTGAAAAAAAAAAAAAATTAATCCGATAAATGCACATGTAAATCTACAATTTTTTTTAACATTAATCACTTTTCTGATATATTGACCACATTAGACGTAACCAGGAGGTTTTAGAATGAATACTTCCCTGCAAAAATTTCCCGCGTTTTTATTAAGTTCATTATCATATTGTTCATTTCAGCTTTAAGGATGCTACTAACAAATAAAACTGGAATATTTTGCTGTACCGAATTTCTCGTCGCAAGACTATGCACCAACTGGTACAAGGCAACGGGCTCTATTTATTATAATATACTGCAAACAATATGGTTAAAAAATCAGTTCTCAGATTTTAGGTCCTACAATTTATAGCCAAAGTCAGTTCTGCAACTTTGCAATGAGAGCGTGAAACTTAACAAAAAAAAAAAAACAGCGAGTCTGTCGCAATGGGATGGCGTTGTGGAGTGTGGAGCAGGTTAATGAAATCGGGCGTCGGGCATCTTGGTCGTGGGTCACAACGACCTGGGTAACCTTGGCCTTGAGAAGGCGTGACTGTGATATTGATCAGTGATGATTTTGAAATAATTTCCAGACTGAGAAAAACTGGACGAATCATAAAGAAATTCTAAACAAAATATTTAAAATTAAAAAAAAAATTTTTTGTATATAATATCAACCTCGAGCGCCATGTTGAATTTCCATGTCTTTGCCTTAACATCCAGTGATCTTAAACACGGAAATACAAGAAAAAGCACAACAATTCGCAAACGAATTAAAATCAGGGAAAGATAGCATTATTATCACAGGTGCTATCTTAAATGTTTGTGACCGTTATATAACCCCATGTGACTTTGAACCCATCCAATCCAGAAAAATCACTAAATCATAACAAAATATCATAAAACCCAAGGAAAAATTATGTTATTGACCCTTACCAACATCTTGGATTTCCATAANAAAAAAAAAAAAAAAAAAAAAAAAAAAAAAAAAAAAAAAAAAGGCCTGTAAAAATAAATCGAAGTATAATAAAAAAAATATAAATGTGAAAACTAGAAAATTCTTAAATCATCATTGAAAACATTACAATTCTAAAAAGTTGCAATTAATAAAAAAAAAAATATGCAATAAATATTATTTCAACATTTACCTAAATGTAGGATATTAGGAGTTAGATTCTCGTAACGATGGTAGAGCATAACCACCCTAATACGAGGAACATTAAACAACACACCCTCACCACAATATTCCGTTGATTGTTTACTCTGTCCTCCACCCAACTAAAAACAACAAGACCGACCATCCAAACAGACTACCTATACCAACCTACCCTACCAAACACCCTCATAAGACAACCAGGTTAACGTACCATCAACACCAGCCAGTAAAAACCAACCAACAAGCACAAATAGATGTAAAACATGTTTCACTTAATATTTCCTCAAATCATTTTTCAGTCCAGTCGTTCCTCAAAACATAGCTCTGTTCATTCGTTCCTCAAACATTTCCTCAGTTCATTCGTTCGTCCAATAAATCCCGGTTGATTTCAAACGTTCCTAGAAACAGATAATAATTCGTATTGATCCATAGCCATCCTTTTGCACTTGTTGGCAGAAATTTTACTTACAAAAACCCTTGCTGTAAACTTACTGTAAACACCACTGAATTAATGTTTCTTCCGGAAAAGAAGTAGGGGTGGCGTATGAAATTCAATGTGTATATTAACCTGTTGCTTTACTTATTTAATACACTCGATATTGACACTTCTCAGATGTTTGCAGACCGTGAATAGTTCCTAACGGTATCATTCGATATAACCTCCGTATTATAGTTTACTGATTATTGAAGATGTCTCCTTAATGTGTGAGTAACCTCACCTTGTTAAAAAGCGATAAAAGTTCTGAGTCTACATATTGGTTCATCAGGATCTTCGTGGAATACGTGGTCGGTGTTGTTGTGGTCTGCTGCCTTCTTCACATCGCTTGCCACAGCAAAGCTGGTGGGGAGATATGTAAGAGAATCGGGAAAGTCACCATCAGCTTCATCGCCAACACTACGTTCATTATTGTCTTCATCACATTCCTCTTTTTCTTCATTGGCAAATATATCAACGAGTATTATTTTATTTGTACGACGAGTCTCATTGGCAACAGAAGTCTTACTTCTTCTGAAGTTCTCCAGTTCATGCACTAGTTTAGCAAGTACATATTTCGCACCAACCGACTGTGTGGAACGATCTTCGTCACTTTTATATTCGGTAGACCCCTGTCTTCTGCGAAAATAATATGCATTGTATTAGCAGGATGTAGCCGCATCAACACTTGATTCTTATCTGTAGAAGAAGTAAAACTATACTTTCATACCTTGATGTATCTATTAAAATTATTACTTCGAGAAAACTGCCTAGACCAGTAATCGCAGATAAAAATCACACGAGATGGGTTCTTCAAACATTCACTCAACTCGTATCGCTGCAAATTGTAGTCCAACAAATGAACTGAGGAAAGTTTTGAGGAAGAATTCACTAAGCAGTTTCTGACATCTGGTTGGTCAAATTGGTCGGTTGGTTTTTATTAGCTGGAGTTGATGTTGAGTTTTCTTGGTTTGATTTTGCGGGTATTTGTTAGGGTTAGCTGGCATGGACAGTCTGTATGGATGATCGGTCTTGTTGGTTAGTCTGGATGGTTTGTGTGGCTGAATGGTCTGGTCGGTTTTTATGGACAGTTGTTGCGGGTGGTCTGTCTGGTCAGTTAGTATGACTGATATGGTCATTGGTATTGCTGTTCCGTAAGAACAGTATGATTGGTATATCAATCTTGTGAGGTCAGTTGGAATGGTTTATTTGTATGGTTGGTATGGCTGGTCGGTTTGGTTGGTCGGTAGCGTCGGTTAGTATGATTGGTCTTTTGTTAGTTGGTCTAGTTGGTGTGGTTGGTCAGTTATTTTGGATGGCCTGGTCGGTTGGTACAGACGTGTAGTGTGGTCATCTGACATGGAAAGTACGTATTTTTGGTAGGCCTGTTGGGTGGTCTGGTCGGAATAGATTGTTTTAAATGTCGGACTTGTTGGTTGGTATGACCGGTCTGGTTGGTTGGTCATACTTGATATCCGTTCTTGCGTGGCATATTGATATGTCTGTGTGTTTGTGATATTGGCTTTGGTAACTATGACAAATGCAAGTTATAGTTGCAGCGTTTTTACAGAACTGAATTGGCGTTGGTAGGCTAGGTAGGCTAAATGTAACAGTAAATGTATTGACAGTGTGTTAACTAACAGTGCTTTTAAAATAATTTCTTACCTAATGCAGCTTATCGGTGTATGAAGTGTTATCTGCAGTAATGATATAGTGGCTCTATAACAAAAAAATTCAAAAAATTGAAGCTAACTATGCTTATTAAATTGCCTACACCATCGTTTATCTTATTGGTTTTTATTGGTCTTGAGCTGGCAATGTACATCTTCAGTTTCAAGTGCCTTACCATTATGGTTTGCAAACAGAATCAGCAACAACATAGGCATCAATCTTTAGTCAGCGATGGAATCATCGAAGACGAAGTCAGGAAACATTTCGCAAGCACACCAATAAATGAACACTACTAATTGATTTCTACACTTTAATAACTTGGTGGTCAAAACGGGTACTTTAAATTTGAGCAGATTTTTTTACTTTTTTGGGAAAATACATGTGTAATTACGAGCATGACCTATAATAAAACGTGAATTACACTAACGGAAGATCAGAACATAAAAAAAATTAACTAGACAGAATGCAACAACAGGAAAGAATAGTTTTACGATTTATTTGCAATAATATTGATTTTGTTGAGTACCAAGTTATCCCACGTTCATCACAGGTCAAAGCCAAGATCACACAGTTCAATATCACCCACAACCAAGATGCCTAATATCCGAGCCATCAAGCTGTTACAAACTGCACAACCCCATCCCATTAAGTCAGACTCGCAAATTTATTGTTCTGATCACACTACAAATACTTTTAAACGTAATTATACTTCACCATTAAATTATTTAAACATCCATATATACTAATTCTAATGACAAATTTCATGAATATTATCAAATATGTTAACAAAGTAGTTAACAAAGAGAATATATATCTGAACGAATCTTCGAGATGTTTTTACAAACAAATATAAATATTTTGATTACCAGAGACAAAATTGAACATGTTAATAACGNCGAATCTTCGAGATGTTTTTACAAACAAATATAAATATTTTGATTACCAGAGACAAAATTGAACATGTTAATAACGATGTAATCAATTACCCTATGGTGCTGTACATAAGTATCCAAGTAATTTTGACTATATGGTCACAGACTTAATGAAACGCGTGTTTAAAAAAATGTTTAATCAGAAGGAATGTTCCGCAATATTTGATAGTAATCTGTCAAGCAGCTCTTGAAACGTAGTGTAGGCATACAACGAAGTTTAGGGTAGTAGCTTCCAAAATGGTTGACGACTATAGCTATTATTTGGTGAATTTAATGCAAAATGTGGATATGTTGCTACATCAAGATAACTCGAAATCAGTTAAATGGCATAAAACTACTTATAAAAAATGTTAGGTTTTCTTCGATCGTACTGTTTTAGTTCATTCATGGTTACTTCCAAATGATTGAAGACCTGCTAATGTTCTTCTTACTGGCTATTCCGCCTAATCAGAGAAATGAAACTTTAAACATGTCTAGAAAGTTAGACCAAAGAGACAACGCACAGTATTCGTGCGCACTCACTTTAACAATAATTTTCATAAGAACTATTTATTACTAGGCATTACCAACACACCAATTATGTCTCTGTTTTTATTCTTATTAAATATAAAAAAAAATATTATAATTTATAGAGCAAGCGTGGATAGCCGATTATCACGTGCAAATAATTACCGCGTGTTGTATTGCCATGAACATAATACATGCAGAATGATACGTATACGTTTAGGCAATGAGAAGTTTTGAATTTCAGAGTTCTATAAATACAAAATATGTGCTTCTCATGCTGCGGTGTGACAATCTTTAGTCNTGAGAAGTTTTGAATTTCAGAGTTCTATAAATACAAAATATGTGCTTCTCATGCTGCGGTGTGACAATCTTTAGTCATAATGTCCCCAAAATAGCATTACCATCTGTTCGGTGGATAATGTTTGTAGGAGAGGTTGGGGGGCGTGTTAGGAGGCATTAACATGGAAATTCCTTCGGTCTTCTAAATCTATTTTCCCAGGAAAAGCAGCGAAAAACATATACGCTGATAGAAGAGAAATCGTGTAATGGAAGACAACAAATTGTTCTATTGACATATCTCGGAAAAGTGAATGTTAACACGCAAACGTATTTCTTGGCAAGAGTGGCGGTTGGCCTTGTAACACAGATTACAGTTAAATATCTTGAGTCGAGGAGCTGGAAATAAATACTTAATGTATTGTCGTACGTANTGAGAAGTTTTGAATTTCAGAGTTCTATAAATACAAAATATGTGCTTCTCATGCTGCGGTGTGACAATCTTTAGTGGTTTCATAATGTCCCCAAAATAGCATTACCATCTGTTCGGTGGATAATGTATGTAGGAGAGGTTGGGGGGCGTGTTAGGAGGCATTAACATGGAAATTCCTTCGGTCTTCTAAATCTATTTTCCCAGGAAAAGCAGCGAAAAACATATATGCTGATAGAAGAGAAATCGTGTAATGGAAGACAACAAATTGTTCTATTGACATATCTCGGAAAAGTGAATGTTAACACGCAAACGTATTTCTTGGCAAGAGTGGCGGTTGACCTTGTAACACAGATTACAGTTAAATATCTTGAGTCGAGGAGCTGGAAATAAATACTTAATGTATTGTCGTACGTAATTTGTGAAGTGTGATAGAACTTACAGCAAGCTGTTCCCGTTGCATGATGTCGCAATGTCATGCGGCAAGTGCACTTGATTCGCCAGAGCAAACATGCGGTAAATGTATGTTACAAAGCAAATATTTTTTAATTCTTCTTGAAGGAATATAATTTTCAGTTTTGTGTATGTGTATTGCTCGCGTATGCTTGTGCCGACGAATATGGAATGAGTTGATGATACCTTGTATTCTAAACGTGAAAATATCGGTCCAAACTCCAACCACTTGGGATAGTTTTCTATTGGCTCCGAATTTTATAATAAGAGATTTCTGCTGTATATGAGCTCTTCAGTGCCGATAAGAGTTAAATAAGGTGGAAGTAGATAAGCGAATAAATAAGGGGGGCAAGTAAAGTCCGCCCCGTTTCCCACATACGAAAATCCAGGGTGACACCGCCAGTAATCGATCCCGGTTCTCCGTAATAAGGGACTTGTAGTCTAACCTCTACACCACCGTATCTGGAAAATTCGCCTCAAAAATATGTACCTTGGATTATATCACTAGCCAGGAAAATCTGTTAAAAAATATGGCAATAATTTTAAAATATTTTTTACACTTACTAATTTAACTAGTCAGTTTTTCACTATTCTCAGCTCTAACTATTTAACATGTTCCTTAAATCATTTATTTGTAACACAATTTTCCCGAGAAATTTGCGAAAATACGTTTTATCGGAACTCTTCACATAATCGATATAATTTGCTTATTACAGACCGGATATTTAAATTTAAATCCGGGGAAGGAGCGCATTAATGGTTCCTTTAATAGTGAAAAAAGCAATCATAACTGCCTCTTTTTGGTACGATTCCATCGCAGGAAACTTCTGCAAGTAAGATATTACTTCGTCAGTCACTTCTGCCACGAGGGCGAAAATGAACGTAATATTTGCTTATTAAACGAAGAAGTCCTTCCCTTCCTTATTTTCCTCTTTGTCTCTCTCTCTCTCTCTCTCTATCCCAATCTCTTACGATAAGATAAATCACCAATTTCACAGATTTTTACAGTTTACTAGTCATGATAATGTGCTCATGTTTTACCGATGATAAATATAATTTAGATAAGACCATTCATAAAAACGTTTTGAAAAAAATTTAATTTTTCTACTTCTGAACTTTTTGGTTTCATTATGCCAGGAAGGAACAATTGATAATTTTTCCATAACGACCAGTATACTTCCTTCTCATGTATGAACCAACTTCAGAATTATCGAATAATATTTCTTGGGCGTTGCGTGTTGCTATTTGTGTTATTTTATTACTAATTCTCTTAATAAACAGTTGCTTAAATTATGCCTCCTTGGCTTGTTTTCCGACTCACATTTTTTGGTAATGTTTTTCTATGCGAATACTCCCTAGCTTACATCTAAACTTCAAAACGAAATGTGTCATTCTGTTCCTCACTCTTCATAGGACTTCCTAAATGTTTCCAATTCATTCGTCTGCAAATAGGTTATAAAATTTATTAGCGTGTGCGTCCTATAGCTGTGTATTTCTCTTATTTATTTGCAAGTTTGAGTTATCAAACCATTCTGTATATAGCGAATGTTTCGTGCTGACTTTTATGTTTTTCTGTTAGTTCTTTGGGTTTCGTTGTACCTGTTTATCGCGTTCACCTGGAATTTTTTTTATCGTGTGTTAGTTTCCCTGTAATTAATCACATAAGTTTATTTATTAAACGTGTCTGAGTAAATTGTCTTTCTGATAGCCTTTATCATTAAACAGGAAAACTAAAAAGTACCTTTATTTATATTTATTGTTCCATTCTGTTATATCTTGTGGACTTGGAGAAATTTTATATTTTCTTGTAAAGAAAAAAGCTTTACGCGATGACCATTCGTGTCTGTGTGTACGTACCTTCATGCATGTGTGTGTACGTGCATGCATATTGTCTTTCTAAACGAAAAAAATCTAATTCCTACCAAACCTGCGCATATAACCTCTCAAGTAGCAAAATTCAGTTGACCCACTTGTGCGATTCTGCTTGTACACGAGCGGCCCACATACGGTTTCCATAATCAGTTAGCAATCAGTCAACAAATGTAATGCAACTGTAGATGCTTGTGGCGAACATGATGCATCTTGGTTTTGGTCACATCTAGGCCACTGCTAAGATAATGTCCGTAGTAAAACACCACAAGCGGCCGGCTTCTGCGTAGCCAACTGTACTCCACAAATGTTAGCACCATCAGTGTGGCAGCAGTGGTCCACTGGCTTTCTACTTCTGGCCTGCCATTAAGTAAACCACACGTCGTCAGTCAACTGTTGGCCAGCCACTTGTGGCACAGTTATTGGCCACATGTGGCCCACATAGAAGCACCTTATTATGTTTCATCCAAATAATATTGATTTATTTACCATATTCATATACTTCAGTATTATTTCACATTTAATAAACTGTTTGGAAGAACCTGGAATCGAGCTCGCAAACCTTTCGTTAACAGCCTAGAATGCTAGCAACTACTCTACCATATATTAGCGTAAAATCTNGGAATCGAGCTCGCAAACCTTTCGTTAACAGCCTAGAATGCTAGCAACTACTCTACCATATATTAGCGTAAAATCTGCGTACTTTTTATAATTACAAGTTGTATCATTAGCTTAGTTTTAGAAACAATTAATTACACTATCACAAGTCAATATTGGAATTTAAGTTTTTTGTTTAATATACTAGTGTTTTAGTTTCGGGCTACTTTCAGGTGAAATTTAAAACGAAACATAACGATTTTTAAGCGTTGTGCTTTGCCGGTTTCCAGTCCAAAATCTATGTTTTCTTATNGGACTCGAGCTCGCAAACCTTTCGTTAACAGCCTAGAATGCTAGCAACTACTCTACCATATATTAGCGTAAAATCAGCGTACTTTTTATAATTACAAGTTGTATCATTAGCTTAGTTTTAGAAACAATTAATTACACTATCACAAGTCAATATTGGAATTTAAGTTTTTTGTTTAATATACTAGTGTTTTAGTTTCGGGCTACTTTCAGGTAAAATTTAAAACGAAACATAACGATTTTTAAGCGTTGTGCTTTGCCGGTTTCCAGTCCAAAATCTATGTTTTCTTATTACTAGCAATGTTACATGATAATTTTACTTCAAGAATGCATGAAATAAAAAAAATAATCAATTGAACTCATATATGCTATTTTCTACTGCACAGCAACATATAGTTGGCATGCCATAAATTGCACATAAGCTTGCTGATAATGTTTATTCTATAATAAGGAACCGTTGGCATACCACAAAAGGGCCGTAAGTGTGCTGATATTATGCCCCCAGCAGTAAGCAACAGTTGACATGCCATTGCTTGCTATAAGCAAGCTACTTATACATATGTTGTAGTAAGTAACAGGTAGTAAGCCATAAGTGGCCCACACCATTGCTGCTTGTATGCAACCACAGTTGGAATGCTGTAAAGGTCCCATCACCATGCTGCTAATATTTTCCCAGCAGTGAGTAGCAGTAAACTTTTATTTTATCATCTGTTTGTGGGGTGTCCATTAAAATCTAACTATCATTGTTAGATTATTGGCCTATAGAACGATTATTTAAAATAATATGTACTGTCGCTTTTGCTTACATGACCGAGTTGTCAACCATATAAGAAATGCTGACAGTTATAAATGCGGATGTCTGCCGCCACTGCCAACAGCTGGTCAACTGTGAACAGCTTGTTGTTTGCTACTTCGGCTGTCGTCGGACGAGTAACGCACAACGTTTCTTACGCGTTTCTCCCGGTTTTATAACGTCATATCCTATTAACTCACAACCGTGAATAGGTTAAGGATTGAGACACGACAAAAACTGAAATTAAAGAATACGGAAACATATCGGAATCTGGGCGCGGCAAACGTCATGGATTATCCACCCCTCATGTTTTTATTTAAACTTAAAAAATTTATATTAATAAGCTGAAAAGTCGTATTTTACCCTAAAAACACATATTTTTTGGCTCTTTATTAATGTTTCANCCTTAAAAAATATATATTAATAAGCTGAAAAGTCGTATTTTACCCTAAAAACACATATTTTTTGGCTCTTTATTAATGTTTCATTCATTTGTGCTATTGAAGAAATTCATTTTTCTTACTTACTTCATTTCGCACAAACACATACACAACTATTAAAAGTCGACTTGGTTTCGATTTATTATTTGATTTGAGTATGTCATGATTATATTGTTATCTACTGTTCAAAGTGGAAATGCTATCGCATTAATACTTTGCAGGTAAAATGCCCGCCGAAGACTAAACAAAGATTACGAAATGACAAAATCGTGTGCCGATTTCAATAAAAGTCTTGGCTATAGTTCATTCTCGGTTACTTACAACTTTTCTGGAGTCTTCCTATAGTTATATTTCCAGGATATTCCTCTGCCTTATGCAAACAAATTTTAGACTATCCAGACAATTACACAATTACGCATTCGAGCGCACTCAGTGTAATAATATTTTGCTTAAGAACTATTTCTTACTAGGCATTAAAAACACACCTGTTTTCACATTATTTTCTTTTATTTTTAATGATATTAATTAAAATTAAAATAATGTAATTTATAGATGAAATAAAAATTAAATTTCTATTTATCCAAAAATATGTTACTTTTACGTTAACAGAATTATAATACGCTTGTGATACATGGTATATTTAGGAAATAGCCAAACACGTGATGAATGGGATCTTTTTTCATAAATTAGATTCAAAAAGTGTGAAGAAACCGCGAGTAGTTGGCTTCTACAAAACTCCTCGCTAGACTGCAAAATGAATCAAAGATATGAGAGAAAATAATTCACGCTCTTCGTGGTTCTTGTAACTGTATCACAAACTGGATAAAAGTCACCGAGAAATTATGCATGTTTTTCAAGTAATCCTGAAACAACATGCAAGCATTAGAACCTCATGTAAAACATGTTATCAAATTCTGTGTTAATTTTATTGCAAATTTCCATTTTCATGGTAATACTAAAAAACTATAGCATGCCACGCTTGGATAAAAACTTTAGCATCGTCAAAATTAAAGGAAATAAATAATTATAAGAATTTCTAGCGTCTGGCGAGATACTACTAATAATAAATTTCTTATCGGCTTTGGAAAATTCAATTGAAATTTTTTTCTTGAAACAAGGCAAACAGAAACATAAAATGTCTTATTCATAGAATGAGATATGGTTTTACCATATCATATATTCGCGTTGTCTGTACGGCCTGTTTGCCTACTCTATAAGAAAATATTCGGCGAACATGCGATACTTACGGCAAACAACTAAAACTCAATAAGAGTAAAACATTTAATAATGCCGTGTTCTTTGCTATACATCTCTTCATACACTCTCTTCACAAATCCAGAATATGAATATTTACTTAAAACTAGGCAAAGTTAGGCCGAATAACTCTGTCATGACCTAAATTGTATGTGGGACTAAACCTTTCCAGTTACATATCAATATTCCTACTTTTAGAAATTATAAATTAAGGTGCGCGTGGCAAAANGTGGGACTAAACCTTTCCAGTTACATATCAATATTCCTACTTTTAGAAATTATAAATTAAGGTGCGCGTGGCAAAATAAGTAATTTCGCTAGAAGAAAATTTTCTAAATTACCATATATATCTGCATTTGTGTGTGAGTTTCGCAATGAAGGGATCAATANTTCGCTAGAAGAAAATTTTCTAAATTACCATATATATCTGCATTTGTGTGTGAGTTTCGCAATGAAGGGATCAATAAATTGTGTTTAGATTTCTTTGCCTAGAGATCGAGCCGCTTCGAAGTTATAGACCTTGCCGACGTACCGCCATACATTTCAGCAAACACCATCACTGGTGACCCTATTATTTAGCTTTATAATTTTGTTATGATAAAAGTATGTGTTAGCTTGATTTAAGTAATTCGAGTTCCGTTCATCTGACACGTTCTTCAGGACTCTGCACCAATAGTACACTAGCAGTATTCTTGGTGGCTTCATTTCGTTTTGCCGAGTAGAACAGGGGAGTGGGTTCTGACTGCGGCAGATGCCAACGAGAAAATGAGATCTGCTTGTGTAAGTAAATGACTGTCTAATGTAGCATGGTGGCATTTTATAACACGTAAAGATAGGGTCTCTAGTCTCCACGATTGAAAAGCAAATAAATTGTAAAGGGGAGCCCTGAGGAAATAAACATAAATAAGTAATCATATTAATAGCATTAGTAGACAAGATGAAAATAAAATAATACCAGGGTAAACAGAGGCACAGCACCAGCCAAACCACAAGAGAGAAAAAAATAAGTCAACAGTCACGAACAGAATGAAGGAGATTGGCTAACACTGGAACCGATGGAAAATTGTTTCCTCTACTTGGCAATTTAACGGGTCGATGAGAACAAAGGTCTCGTATGATTGACTGTGCTAAACAGAACCCCTGGCTGACTGTATATAAAAAGACTTCCGTCGCTTGAATACCAGATGCTTTTCAATTCTGATAATACTTACTTAAACGTATGACGAGATGTTGGTAAATTCTACCATTTTGACACAGCTCTTTTCTGAGGAAACCAAGAAGCCAAGATAAACATTGTGACTGTAACGCAAACGCCCTATACAAAAATTTTCAATAATAAATAGCGCAACTGAACATGTTGGTACAAAAATTTTTATACTTATTTAACACATCAATATTAAATTGGGGTATACTTTATCCCGTCGACACAGAGAGCAAACAATCATTCAGGTAAAAATTCTACTNACATCAATATTAAATTGGGGTATACTTTATCCCGTCGACACAGAGAGCAAACAATCATTCAGGTAAAAATTCTACTCTGTAATGAGACCCAGGTAACATTAATAACAATCTTGTCTGTATTGTTGTCCCCTGAGATGCAGTAGTAACTCCACCACTTTTCTGTAACAATACATTTACTCCCTTTGTGAATGTAGAAACGTTTCGTACTTACCAATAACATTTATATTAATACTCAATTGTTAATATTAATACAAAAATTATTTTAGCTATATTTAAAAAATTATTTTGTGCAATATATTTTTTCTCTGTTTCTATCCTTTTAATTCAAAATACTCCTTAGCACTTTCTCTTATGTGAATACATTGTATATTTAAATAACTGAATTATTTAATTAAACCATAAACTATCATCTATGCTGGCTACACTGGAAAAAAATGTGTATGCTTTACAAGGTGAAATATTGTTGCTGGTATAAAAAATAAGAAAAACATATTGTGGTGTACAACAACACGTAGACATACAAGGACTGAAGGCATTCATTGCTCATTAACATATACATAGAAGCAGCTATCGAATATTTATTTGTATATTAATATAAATATTTATATATAGGTGTATATATAAATATTATAGGCTGCTATCAAATATTAAGTTGGCAGCAATAGCATTCGTGTCATCCAGAGTAAAACATTTTGCTGCGACTGTATAACTACATTCGTTATAGTCTGCGAATGAGCGCTGGCGTATTGGAAGAGACCACCGTTTTTGACAACAACGCAATATTTGTCATTTTTCATCTCCTTACATCAGGTAATGAGCGAATTGATGAGGGATGTTTTTAGAAATTGGGAATGAATTATGCTATCTTTTTTTCTAAATTTAAATAAGTAACTTTCACACATACGTAATTACAGAAAATAAACATTCCGCGAGGTAAAATGTTTAGGCTATGGCGTCTGTGCCACGTGTTAGAATTGTGATCCGTGCTAAAGTCAAAGNCATTCCGCGAGGTAAAATGTTTAGGCTATGGCGTCTGTGCCACGTGTTAGAATTGTGATCCGTGCTAAAGTCAAAGTACGCAACATCGAGCGAGGTGGCGTAGTGATAACACACAGAAGTCACATTAAGGGGACCTAGGTAAGGTTACTTCTACTCAGGCTGAGAAGAATAATGTTAAAACTTTGGCAACCAAAAATTTTTGCCACTGGGTAAGCGCTAATGGCGCATGTGTACCAGATTTTCTCTATTTTCTACGTTAAATTACACGATTATTGTAATGATCATAACTCAAATATAAAACAATTTCGTAACAAAATAAAATCTTCCTCTTTTATTATTCATGTAGATTAAAATTTTTNCATAACTCAAATATAAAACAATTTCGTAACAAAATAAAATCTTCCTCTTTTATTATTCATGTAGATTAAAATTTTAATTAAAAATTTTCCCTTTTGGAACACTGAGCACCTAGCGGCAGATATTTTCGTTATGCCAAACTCTCCCATAAGAAATTTCGTTTTGTTCCTAACTTGAGTAGGTCAAACTTCAACATGGGTTTCAGTCATGGTCCGGTTACTGCGATTTTGGTTTTCAATCGTTGTACGAAATCACTCCAGGCGATAGCTAAACCCTTAATAAAGGCCTTGTTGAATTCCTTTCCTACTGTCAACGAGCCGTTAACCTATGCCCACCTTCTAAAGTTAGGAATATACGAAAAATCTTAGTGAGACCCACTTACCACTATTGCTGCTAGCATCGTAACATTTTTGCTGCGACTAACCTACAAATTATCGCCAACCAACACAATGAATATATTAGTGACAACAAAAGTCGTTTTGTGGATGCCACGTAATACTGAAGTAGAAAAAATTAATGTTGGCGCCACAAAATCGTTTCTAAAATTTATAATTAAAAAATTTTTGTAATATCTATAATGACAAAATAATTTCGTGGCCACCAGAGATAAGTTCTGTTACCACAAAACTATATTTTTTTCGGTAAATATTTCCTACTTTGCATAGCAGATCAGATATATAGCTTAAGAAACATTTATTTTTAAAGAATAAATTATTGTCACGCAGCAAAATGCCTGTTGTTAGTTAGTCAGTTAAAATGTTTTATAATACAACATCGATACCTTCTATGCGTACCTTCTGTCCGTACCGCATGTTTTGAGCGGAGGTTTGTTACCAACTATTTGCATATTTTGTGGCTCTGTCCTCAACCCTCTCTCTTACATGTGACTATGAATAGCACTCCAAGATACCAGTTTTTATATAATTATTCTAATTCGCCAAAATGTAAAGTTTTCTTAACTAATTTCCAATTATTATTATTAATATTTTGCGATTAGAAAAAATTCTGATTGTGAGTGTAGTTCTTCGCTATAATTTTAATAATGCCAGAAACTTCAGTCGGTGCAAAATATTAAAATGTTATTTGCAGCTTTCCATTCAAATGTTTTTTTTTTGTAAGGATTACTCTTCCTGAGTACGCGTAGTATCGAAATCTGGATACATCCTCTAGTTTTCATGCCAGTTTTTGAGCTCCAGAATCAATTTCTTGGGATTTAAGGTTATCCAATGTACGATCCTAAGGTGAAGGTCAAAGCTTAATATCAAGGTCATCGACATTTAACATGGCTGACGAGATAGACACCGGTTGACCTGGCGAGGGCTGGTAGTGTAGGGAGCTTAGTATATCCACTTGTCATCGAATCCCGGACCTCCTACATGTACACATTTAAATATTTTTTAAAAGTAATATACATTTTTTTTATTTTTCATAAATTTTTTGGAATGATATATATTTTTTACAATTTTTTGATTTTTTGGATTTAAGGTTATTCAAGATCACGGGTACAAGGTCAAAGTATAGGTCACGGGTCAAGGTAAACTGTCACCTGGATCCGATATGGTGGTCGGGTGACGTCACATAATGTCTGCCGGCCGGCTCCTGGCTCCTACTTCCCTGTTCACTTGTCCCAGACTCGCTATAATCATTCTACTAATGTTAAATTATAAAATAATTTCACTTCCCCTACGCATGAATAAATGATAATTGGACATATGGCGGATGAATTTTAAACGTTCGTAGAATAAATTATAACTTAATTAGAGCTTCCAAAACTGCTCATTTTACCGTGAATAACCTAAAGGTAGGTGGTGCTTAAAGCCCAATCTGCATTAAATTTAACATACGGGGCTCGTTATGTTACCTTTGCGTTAACTCTATGTCAATTTTTTTTATATAAAATGGCATCTGTGCCCTGATTAGACGCAAGGAAGTTTCGTCTTTGATATGTTTTAATTCAGTCATACCAAATAAACTAAAGTTGTGATCTGAAAAAAAGGATTTTATGTACATGGTTATATTTTCTTTTAACAATCCGAAATATCAGCAGTAGTTTTAAACATTTTCATCTAAGTGCTAATAATAACCTCATATCTCACACAAATTTAACGCCAATTAGCAGCATAGATGTTCTTAATTCCTGAGTTTTTAAAATAATGTATTTGTTTGTTACTCATGTACAAATAAACTAAAATGTATTCTTCAAAGTATTGTGCAGTCGCTGCATAATACTAAATAAACAATCCAAAATTAATGCAGGAATAAAAATTTATGAATCTTTTCCTTAATATGATTAGCCAAAACCATGCTACCGTTGCGTTATGCAGTAGTTGAGCCAACTTCATGCTTGGAAAATTTCCCTTTGCGTCGTTCTTAGTTGTATGTGCATATTTGCTGCGCGATCTATACCTGAATATATCAACGACGCAAAATTTAAGTAACGAGCTTCATGTTAACGTCACTATAACTAGGCCTTAATGTCTCGTTGACAGCGAGGTGGCATGAGTGACGGAGCAATTTGCTCAGAGAAGAATGAACAGGGAAGGAATCGGCCATGGCATGTAGAGAATAACCATCCCAGCACTGGCCTGTAATGATTTCGGGAGGAAACGATGTAAAATCGAGATCAGGAAAGCTGGCCGGTTATTCGAAGACGAGTCCTCCCGAATGCGACTCAAGTCTGCTACCAATGTGCCACCTCGCTTTGTCACCACACTAACAGCCACTTTCGAATCTCTGTATACGCCAGTTACAGTATAATATTAATTCCACATTTATTACACTTCAGCAAGTGGTACTTAGTCCACGCGAGTGCCAAATATCATAAGAGCTTATTTTACGTCACGATATTAATTTTTCCAAGTTTTGGCATAATTAATATATTGTGACGTAATAATGATTTCGTAGTTAAGTCGTTATTCTTGCACTGCTGCGTAAGTTCAATGACTAATTGGTATAAGGGTACTTTCAGAATTTTATTTAAAAAATATAAACAAGCCAGAAAAACCAAGAATACAGTATGGTCATGGAAGAATTCCCTTAAAATAAAGATATGGCAGATCGATTTTCATCTCCTACGCCGCCGTTTCATTTAAATAAAATTCTTTGCATAAATTGAACATGATCTATTTGAGTTAAAACTTGGATAAAGGAAATGTAGAACCACTAAAAATCACTTTCTTCTATGAAAAGCGTTATATCCTCAAATCCTATCAACGTTTTTTTATAGTGCTATTGGTAAAAGAGCACTTCAATGTTGGAAAATGGAGAGTGGATTGTACGCGACTAACTCAGTACGCCGTCATTTAACATCACACTACAGCTTAAGTAGGCCTACTAATTTAATAATTTCAGATGGTACGCTGCATCTTTAAGAAATTATAGAAGAATACAAAATACTTCGAAGGAATGGGTCCAAACAAAGAACGTATAATAATAGTATTTTTATGTTTGCCAATTACTAGAATTCAGACACATTTTTTTCCACTTAACAATGAGAGTTCGTTTACTAACTAGCCAATGTTCCCATTGGGGAACATGATTTCAGCAATTTTATAATAAAAATAGTATTTCCACAATAATCATCACGTTCACATTTTTTTTATATATAAATGTATCCTTCGTATTATTTTAAGAAAAAATGCATCTTAATTTAGATAAACCTTTTAAAATAATTATTTTAAAAAATTACAAATTTTGTGCGTTATAAATTACCAACTTTTAAATCGGTTTTTAATAACATACCTTAGGCGATTGACGTCATAAACAAAGTACCTGGATGATGTTAAAGAAGTTGGAAACGTAAATAGTTCTAGTTGTTGGGGATTCGCTACGGTTTATCCAATATCAAAATTTAATTAAAGTCTAAAATAATTCCATAAATATTATATTACATTATTTGATGGTCGCTACAAGGATTTAAGCTTCGTACCACAGAGTTTTTAAGGTTACAGAGGTAAACCAGCAGCGTCAACTCCAGGCGCACACACCATCAACACGGCGTCACTCGTCAGCAACAATTTTGAACTCCGTTCAACAATCAGTGCCTGGGTAATCTGATCGTTAGTCGGCAGCACAGTCTAAACGGTGTCTTTCACAGCATGCAGTAGCCAATGAAACACAAGGTCCATTCCCACAGCCTCTCGCAGTCTATCAGTGTATGAGTACGCTCATATCAAAGGAACCGCCATACAATTTCTTCTCTGTGTAATACTCTACTCTGTGTTTCTACATCGCGTCTGACCAATTTTAACATGCTTTTTCGCACAATATTTTTTTCCTGTCATAAATACAGTGTAAATACATATATTTCCTAAAACTCAACAGATAGCCTGCCCTTATATTTTCTTTGTTGAACAAGGCTATTCAAAGAGAACGTATGGGCCAAATTTATGTCTGATTTCCCGAATTATTATTACGGGCAGAACCGTTACATATTTTCTTCAAATTTCTATCCTAGGATTATCTCTTCCCGTTGGCTGAGATGCCAATGACTTATACGGCTCAACACGGCACTTACGTATCAGTGGAATGGAGAGACATTACACTATTATTTGTGAACTGCTTTTATTGATTGGCTATCAGAGTGTGCCTTCTGAAAATATTTACTGGAGTACTGCTGAAGACACTGTTGTGCCAATGGTCCCTACCACCATGAAAATAAAAATTGAGACACATCAGAAGAAATTTTCATGTTATGAATAATGCTCATCTGCGACCAGGCTAAAAATTAGGTATGAATCAACCTATATACAATGGATTGGATGCGAAACATATGCAATTTGGAGTACTTCACAATCACCTCAGCGCCTCAGCATTGACGAATCCAAGCTCCCATATTACGGTCACAACTCTGCTAAGATATTAATTCGTCGCAAACCTATTCGCTTCTGATACAAAGTCTGAATGATCTGTGGAATTTATGGTTATCCGTACAAAGTTTAGATTTATGTAGATAAGCAACCAGAGGAAACTGGGCCTCTTAGTAGCAGAGTTGCCTACAATCTCTATTAACTTGTGACCAACCCGCTGGAAGTTGAAGTATTTTTGACAATATTTTCACTTCCAACGATTTGTTCATTAAGCTTGGGGATCAAAACACCAAAGCAGCAGGTACTAGTAGAGAAAATCGCACCAAATATAACCGTCTTCGACCTTTTAAAGACATGGGAAAGCAAGAAAGATGCACTTTTGATTATCAGAGTGATGGCAAAGCTTACATGTGTAAGTGGAATGTCAGTGTAGTGGTGACCATTGCATAAAATTTTTGTTCGCGTGAGCCAATCCAGTATGTTACTTGGTGGTCAAATGTTAAAAATATGGTAGTGGATGTAACAAAACCAAAATTTATACACCATTATACTTCCGGAATGGGAGGTGTCGATGTATTGGACAGAATGTTGGGCAGCTACCGTCCCAGATGACGAAGCAAGAAGTGGTGGTGGAACTTGGTCGCAAATGCACTGAGCATGGTTGTGGTTGGTTGCTGGCGATTACATCAAGCAACATGAGAACCAGAAAACCAACTTACGCATTTAGAGTTTCGTCAAGACGGTTACTCTTTACTGTTGCTCTATTACGTGTTCTGCCAAGAACAGTTGGACCACGAGCTGGGCCGAAACACTAACCCGTACCGTTCCAGAGGACTGATGGCCACTATCTCATGAATTATTGTGAAGGCAGACGTGTAATTTGTGAAGCAAATGCCAAACTGCAGTGCAGATATTGCACGAAATGAATTAACCCACAATGTTTACCACGATATTATTTCTAAAGTTGTAATATTATAGATTTTTGCAAACTATTTTTGTATGTAATATTCTTCATTGTCCGTGATTTTTTTTTCATTTTAAGCTTTTTATAATGCCAAAATAAATCTTCCGACTAACAGCGGGTTTTTGACTGTCATTATGTGATTGGTTTTTATTCAGAACACATATGCTTGCTAAGATTATGTTGCTTAGTCCGATCTGGTCAACGTTCTAATTTGGGGGCTTCGCTTAAAGGGCCATTAGGATTTTATTTCCCAGTATTCTAATGACTGACATCTCTAAACTAAAAAACATTAAAGGTTATTTATAGAAAAAACTAAACAAAATGACTTGATAAATTAATTCGGCCATTAACAAATTTAAAAATTCGTGTATTATCAGGGCATTGGATATTACTTACAAGAGTACATGAATATTGTGGGGATAGTGTTCGATATCAGTTAAATGGCAGTGAATCATTGATAACTTTGTATTAATGAGAACATGTACCGTACTAGGGAGTCAAAACATATTTTATTCTGAAAATGTACTAGTAGATAGGTTTGGATAGATCTGGTGCAGGATTCAAGGAATAGGATTTAGGATTACTTGCCTGCGATTACATCACAGGTGGCCGCGGNAAAAATAGAAAAATTGATTTAAAAAATTGAAGAACTCATTATGTTATCCACACACTCATATTACCGCCCTCACCACGTTTTTTTTCCCCTCCACCACCCCCAATCATACAATATTGCAAACAATAGAGGGAAAAATCTAAATATCTAGAAACATATAATGTAACCATACCCTACCCCTCACTCGTCCCACCAAAAACCGCACCTCACCCCTCCCCGCTCTTCAACCCATCATTAAAAATCGGGAAAAATCGCAAAAAAAATTCTAAGTAATTGAGGATCATATAATGTTAACATCACACTTAGCCTACCACCCTCAACTAACCCCTTCTTTTCACCACTCCCACCCAATAATAAAAAATTCCAAATAATGCTACCTCACCCTCCATACAAACACACCCACCCAACACCATCATCCTCCCAATCATAAAAAATCGACAAAAATTGCAAAAAGTCGAAAGAAACTAATATAAGATTAGGAACATATTACATCACTGACTGCGACACCCATGTTAGCTATTGGAGCCCTCGACTCAAATAACCTAGAACACAAAAAATCGAGAAAAATGGTAAAAAAATCAAAACAAGTTTATTAAAGTTTAGGAACATATTACATTACTGACGCTTACAAAATGCTGGATGACAGTGGTCACAGTGGATGCTGGGTCACTTACGAGTCATTTTGGGGTCAATTAAGGGTTATTTAGGGGATATTTAGGGGTTATTTGCGGAGCAGAAAGGGTTATTTGCGGAGCGNTTTTGGGGTCAATTAAGGGTTATTTAGGGGATATTTAGGGGTTATTTGCGGAGCAGAAAGGGTTATTTGCGGAGCGTGAGTTCAAGCTGAGCAAATTACTTGTCTGGAAGAAACTGTTGAAGATGTAACTGAATCGTTATGCTATCTAGGAANTGAGTTCAAGCTGAGCAAATTACTTGTCTGGAAGAAACTGTTGAAGATGTAACTGAATCGTTATGCTATCTAGGAACTAGATACAATTTCTGGTTGAATGGATAAATAAAAATGCTTAAATCTCACTGATGCAATATGTTAGTAAGTTTATGTAGAGCAGTAGCTAGACATAATAGATAGACAAGTCGCTACTGTAGAAAGAACTTCAGTTTTTACATGAATATGATACAAGCCAATACTTTATGAAGTCTACTGTAGAACTTACTTCTATGAATGTACCACTGCTAGAAAATTACATGCTCGGCAACACTAGAGAACGGCCTCTACGAAGAGTCCTTTTCGCACGATAAATCATTGTGACAATGGGCACATGTAGTTTATGCAAGGTTATATATTGAAGAATCACATCAAGAACTGCAAGGATTCGTTTTTTGAGAGCCAGCAAGTGATGTCGTCAAAGCTCCTTGCTGCATCGATGTGTACTAATTCCACAGACGNGATTCGTTTTTTGAGAGCCAGCAAGTGATGTCGTCAAAGCTCCTTGCTGCATCGATGTGTACTAATTCCACAGACGATTATGATGGTACAGTTAATGCTACTGACGGAATGAGAGACCTATTAGTTTTGGTAGAGTCAGCATGTGTGGAATGTACACTTGCAAGACATTCGCATGATATCGACGAACTTTAAAGAGTTNGATTCGTTTTTTGAGAGCCAGCAAGTGATGTCGTCAAAGCTCCTTGCTGCATCGATGTGTACTAATTCCACAGACTATTATGATGGTACAGTTAATGCTACTGACGGAATGAGAGACCTATGAGTTTTGGTAGAGTCAGCATGTGTGGAATGTACACTTGCAAGACATTCGCATGATATCGACGAACTTTAAAGAGTTNAGTTTTGGTAGAGTCAGCATGTGTGGAATGTACACTTGCAAGACATTCGCATGATATCGACGAACTTTAAAGAGTTGCAGGCTATATATACTGATGATGACTGTGTGACCTCCGCAGAGTAAAGTCAACTTGATATTGAGGATAAAACAGACGGTGAAGACGGTCATGATAACAGCATCATCGAAAACATTGTCAAGGTCAAAGTCACGGGTCAAGGACACAGGTCACGTGGATCCAATGGAGTGGTTGGGTGGCGTCACATTATGACGGCCAGTCAGCTCCTGGCTCCTACTTCCCTGTTCTCTTGTCCCAGACTTGCCATAATGATTCTACTAACATTCTACAAAATTTGCTAATTATTGCATATAAGCGCATTAAAAAAAAACAGAACGCGAAATAAATCAATTGAGTATTCACAAATGTTTACCTAAAATTTGTAATTTTACGTTAAGACATTGAACTTCTTTCCCTTCGTCCTTGCCAGCTTGACTGGGCGCGCGCCAGTATGATCGATTGTTAATATTTAGGTTGTTCAGAAATTAGAAGCCCAAACTGCGGAAGGTGTTTCCTAATGAAAAATAAAGTTATAAATAAATACGACACCATATAACTGAACAGAATATTTAATAAAATATGAGCCTGGGAATATTGAGGTTTTAAAACGTATTTCCACCGAATTCCTTTTACTTTCTGCCATGCGGTAGAGATGGCGACAATTTTCCTACAGTACGTCCCATACGGTTGAATAGGACACGCCCATTTGTTGTGCTATGGAGAGTGTACTAGTGGAAGGNTTTCCTACAGTACGTCCCATACGGTTGAATAGGACACGCCCATTTGTTGTGCTATGGAGAGTGTACTAGTGGAAGGAATGTCGTTGTGCTGCTGTATAACTTACTCAAGCCGAACAGTACGCACAGACCGAGGAACGCCAGCATGTCGCAAGTATCTCAGCAACATGGAAATCTTAAGTCACGTTTTTGCTGCGGACTTTGTAGCCATTTTACAAGGTATTCGGCAAAAGTATGTTTTCGAAACCAATGTTCGCAGGCGTATATATCCTTTAATATTTTGTTTAGGTATATAGTGTCCTGCATTTTTTCGACTCTATTTTTCACAAGGAATTACCTACCGCTATTTGGGCGTTTAGTTTCCAAATATTCCGTATACGCAGGCAGTGGCATTTTTCAAAGGTTGATTTTGAATGTGCTCAATTGATCACGAACAGCCTATTCCTACCTGTTATCAGTGTCGTGAGATGAAGTTAAACTGTAGGGGCGGTTTGTGTGTCGTAGGTGGCGNTTTCCTACAGTACGTCCCATACGGTTGAATAGGACACGCCCATTTGTTGTGCTATGGAGAGTGTACTAGTGGAAGTAATGTCGTTGTGCTGCTGTATAACTTACTCAAGCCGAACAGTACGCACAGACCGAGGAACGCCAGCATGTCGCAAGTATCTCAGCAACATGGAAATCTTAAGTCACGTTTTTGCTGCGGACTTTGTAGGCGTTGTACAAGGTATTCGGCAAAAATATGTTTTCGAAACCAATGTTCGTAAGCGTATATATCCTTTAATATTTTGTTTAGGTATGTCCTGCATTTTTTCGACTCTATTTTTCACAAGGAATTACCTACCGATATTTGGGCGTTTAATTTCCAAATATTCTGTATACGCAGGCAGTGGCATTTTTCAAAGGTTGATTTTGAATGTGCTCAATTGATCACGAGCNTCAAAGGTTGATTTTGAATGTGCTCAATTGATCACGAGCAGCCTATTCCTACCTGTTATCAGTGTCGTGAGATGAAGTTAAACTGTAGGGGCGGTTTGTGTGTCGTAGGTGGCGTGGATGCACTTCGAGCAGTCGGCCATCTTGACGGTGCACAATCACGTGATCACGAGGAACCCGCGCATCTCCGTGTCGCACGACAAGCACCGCACGTGGTTCCTGCACATCAGCAACGTGCAGGAGGAGGACAAAGGTCGCTACATGTGCCAGATCAACACCGTCACCGCCAAGACGCAGTTCGGCTACCTACACGTCGTCGGTGAGTGCATTTCTCCCATCCACACGAACTTCCCTATACCCGAGCCAATCACGTCACTCACTGGTTAAATACTCTCTAAACACGACAGTTTTATCAATAAATGGATCACTGGTCACTGAAAGTCACTTTAGAGTCTATTACAGACTGCCCAGTCAGTTGAATGAACCATACGCTATTTAGCGTATGGTTCATTCAACTGTCGTAGGCCGATTATTCATCTTCTGCGCATGTATCCAATGTTGGCCTACCCCAAAGGAACACAAATGTCTAAGTTACATGGTCAACAGCGATGAACGTGTTTGTTTATAACTTAATTTTTAAAAGACAAGCACTATTATATGAATAGCAATTTGAATTTAACCTAACTGCATTCCAAATTGGCCAGAGGAAGTATACAAACATCTTCAAGCAATTGCTTTACTAAACAGTGTTCTGAACTCATATCCACTCCACACCGTTTCTGCTAGTTGTATTGGCAGAAAAGTAGTTCACTGTTGGGACACAGAGATTGGTTCTGTGCACCCAACGAGATAGGTCTACCTCATCTTTAGTTTATGGAATGAACTGGGAATCACTGTCACGGTGTGTTATTCACTGTTACGTCTAGAGATACGACATAATACGTGATTATATTTTTTCTCGTTCACTCGTGCTTGAGATGGAGACTTTGATAACTTTGTTCACTTTAAATAAATGGAAATTACTGGAGTCGATGTTAAGCGAACATGTTTAATTTATATTCCATAAACAATTTCAAAGGCAGGTAAGACTTTAACTCAGAAAGAAACGCGCGGGCAAGACGACTACTCGACCCATTACTCTTTTCGTCCACTTAAAATTTGTGAAGAAAAATACAGTCTCATACATTGTTTCACCACTTAAAACCAGTCATGCTTCGGTAATAAATGTGAATTATGCATTTTAACCACTTTGCAAAATTTAAAACCATATATTTATACAGTTATNCATGCTTCGGTAATAAATGTGAATTATGCATTTTAACCACTTTGCAAAATTTAAAACCATATATTTATACAGTTATACACCATTTTACAACTCATTGACGTGACCTTTAAATCAATTACACCGAGCCACCGTAAAAATCAGTAAGCGACAGCTGATTTTTAGTGGAGTGATTTTGACTGGTTTTAATTGCTTTACTTTCATTTTCGCTATTATATGTTTAGAGTGTAGTCATTGCAACTCATGGATAGGTCGGGAACAAAACCGTTGATGAGTAAATTAAATAACAAGTTATATTCCAAATACATTTAAGGTGGAAAATGTTTCTCCAAATTGGAATTTTTTTTACAAATCTTAGTAATTTAACCTAATAACAGGACATTAAAAATCAAAACTAGACATGGCTAGCGGCCAACTTAATATAACTTTGAAGCTTGTACGGTTTCGGTTATATCTGTATTTTAAAATGGGGAACCACAGTTATAAAATAAAGAGGAGAATCTTTGATTTCTATTATAAATGTGAAACGAGTGACGAAAGAAAACTAATTTTGATTTCGAAATAACTATATATATATGTTCCCTGTGCCTTGACCAGCTTAGTTATTAAATACTGAATCTTGAAATTACTTTATGGTAGAACACACTTAAATATAAAATGGCGGGGATTTCTTCCCANCACTTAAATATAAAATGGCGGGGATTTCTTCCCATGTAGTCATGTTTTATTGTTGAATCACAGTTTATAAGACATGATTCTGAGGACTCCGAATAAATGACAAACCTTCGAGGAAAAAAACGCCGATTACCGTGCAAACTCTTCTGGGTTGAAATTTTTCTATCATTAACTGATTGAGTGAGTGAAGAGATTTAGGCGACTCTTAACAGTGAAGTCTTGAGAGGCGATGAACGTGAAGCGAAGTGAGTATGGAGCAGCGTCGGAAGGAAAGGGTGGTGGAAACGAGATATCCCTGAGTAAAGACACCGACCAGCGGCATCGTCCGGTACGATTCTCACATGCGAAAACCCGAGTGATGAACTGAAGCAGCAGGCAATGAACAAAGAGCTAATACTTGAGTGTGCACATAGCTTTGGATTATAGCNCTGAAGCAGCAGGCAATGAACAAAGAGCTAATACTTGAGTGTGCACATAGCTTTGGATTATAGCCTAGAAGTCAGTGTAACCGCTACATTTCCTTGTCCTTAGTTATATCCCTGTGAATGGTCGACGCACTGAGTCGCGACGACGCTGCTCCAGTCATGTACTAGGGTGCTGTGCACGACATTTCATTCGTGTACGAACCGCGCGTCTTGCCGTTTGAAATGAGATTTGCTATTCTTGAACACTTCACACGCCTTTACATAAGAGCTTCGTATACGAACCGCTACTCGTCTGCACTCTGAATACGAATTTGTGAAAAATAACCGATTGTCAGGTAAATCTGAGTAATTGAATTGGCCAGAAATGCGCCACTGGGGGAATTCAGCTGTAACAAAATAAATCGGTGGAAATTAATAACTGATGATATTGGAAGACATTGATGGTGAATCAGTGAATTATTTTCTCTGAAGTTTTAGTCATATTTCTTTAACTGATCAGTAGTCACTTTGAAGAATCATTCATGAATTACCATTTATCAGTGCAATATATTTACTGAAGTATATGTGGTATTTCTCAAATGTATCAGTGGTGATACTGGAAAATCAGTGATAATTTATTTTTGTTCTTTGCTACCATTTCACTGAAATTTTGGTGACGTGTGTTTAATTTTTCAGCCTTAATACAAGGAATCATTGATAATTTACTTGTGTTCAGTGCGATAGTTTCACTGGTATTTCTGTCATATTTGTCTAATTTTTTAGTGACAATACTAAGAAATTGGTGATANTCAGTGCGATAGTTTCACTGGTATTTCTGTCATATTTGTCTAATTTTTTAGTGACAATACTAAGAAATTGGTGATAATTTACTTTTTATCAGTGCATCAATCTCGCTGGCATTCCAGTCGTATTTGTCAAATGTATTAGTGGTGACACTGATTAATCAGTCATTATTAATTTTTGTTGTATGCAACGATTTCACTGAACTTTTGATGACATGCATTTAATTTTTCAGCCATAATACAAGAAATCAGTGATAATTTATTTTTTAATCAGTGTGTCTATTTCACTGAAATTTCAGTAATCTGTTTTTAATTTGTCAGTAGTAGTACAAGGAATTCAGTGAATATTTATTTTTGATCATTGCAACAATTTCACTGGAATTGCAGTCTTATTTGTCTAATTCATCAGCAGCAATACTGGAAATTGAGTCTTCAATCTCTTTAGATCAGTGAAACAAATTTTTCAGCTATGATCGTGGTCAATCTGTCATAAGATACTTTCNGAGTCTTCAATCTCTTTAGATCAGTGAAACAAATTTTTCAGCTATGATCGTGGTCAATCTGTCATAAGATACTTTCAGCCATTGTAATAATTTCGTTGATATCAGTCCAATTTATATCCAGCAATACACATAAATCAGACATTTAAATCAGTNAGCCATTGTAATAATTTCGTTGATATCAGTCCAATTTATATCCAGCAATACACATAAATCAGACATTTAAATCAGTATCAACAGTTTTAGTGAAGTTTTAGTCAGCTTTTACACAAAAAGCAAAAGGTCAGATTTTTTATTTCATGAACTATATTACAACAATATTGATATTTATATGCTACAATTTGTAGAGCGAAAATTGACTCAGAATTCTTAATGAATATTGCAGTCATCCATTCACGGTAAATTTCTCTGAATGTACAGTAATATCTCAGTTTTACAACTTTCGCTGTTATGATGAATTTTCCTGGTTGCAGCTGTACTTGGTCTTGTAAAATCCTCTATAAGGTATGGTGCACAAGCTGGCACGCCATCTGCTGTGCAGGCCAGCGTGGAAGATTCCCATTACATGACAGTAGTCAGTGTACAGATTTAGACACACCCTGTGGGTGCGTAGACAAGTGCGTGGTTCATAGTAAATATTGAACCCACTAAAATAACTGCTTTTAACTAGTAACTTGTGAAGGCCTATTAAAAACTATTACATAATAATATTGTTTTATAACTGTTTGACATTAGAATAGTTTAATTATTNTTGTGAAGGCCTATTAAAAACTATTACATAATAATATTGTTTTATAACTGTTTGACATTAGAATAGTTTAATTATTACTGATGTATATTCAGAATTTGAAAATGACTATTTAAAGACACGAGAGTAGTTTTTTTCAAGTATTAACAATAAATTTAACATTTTGCCCAATGTAGTTATTTCAAAAATTTAGTTGTGAGTCACGATCAGTATTCTAAAAAAATTGATATCTACGGAGTTTTTAACATACATCGAAAATACTACACAATTTCTGTCACATACACACCACCGCTGCACTACAAACGCACATACTCATATAGAGTTAGGAATATTGTGATAATAATTTTCTTCACAAATATATCTCATTTATTAATTTTGTTGGTAGTACACTGAAGAGCCAAAAAAACTGGTACACCTGCNTTGTGAAGGCCTATTAAAAACTATTACATAATAATATTGTTTTATAACTGTTTGACATTAGAATAGTTTAATTATCACTGATGTATATTCAGAATTTGAAAATGACTATTTAAAGACACGAGAGTAGTTTTTTTCAAGTATTAACAATAAATTGAACATTTTGCCCAATGTAGTTATTTCAAAAATTTAGTTGTGAGTCACGATCAGTATTCTAAAAAAATTGATATCTACGGAGTTTTGAACATACATCGAAAATACTACACAATTTCTGTCACAGACACACCACTGCTGCACTACAAACGCACATACTCATATAGAGTTAGGAATATTGTGATAATACTTTTCTTCACAAATATATCTCATTTATTAATTTTGTTGGTAGTACACTGAAGAGCCAAAAAAACTGGTACACCTGCCTAATATCGTGTAGGGCCCCCGTGAGCACGCAGAAGTGCCGCAAGACGACATTGCATGGACCCGACAAATGTCTGAAGGTACGCAGGCGGCATTTCACATCACGAATCCTGCAGCGCAGTCCACAAATCAACAGGAGTGCGAGCCAGTGGAGATCTCTTCCGAACAGCGCGTTGCAAGTCATCCCAGATATGCTCAATAATGTACATGTCTGATGATTGAGGAGGCCAATGGAAGTGTCTAAAGTCAGAAGACTGTTGCTGGAGCCACTCGGTAGCAACTCTCAAAGTGTGGGGTGTCACATTGTCCAACTGGATTTTTCCACGTCCATCGGAATGCACAATGGACATGAATGGGTGCAGGTGATCGGGCAGGATGCTTACGTATCTGTCACCTGTCAGAGACGTATCTAGACGTATCAAGGGTCCCATTTCACACCAGCTGCACACCTCCCATACCATGACAGAGCNACGTATCTAGACGTATCAAGGGTCCCATTTCACACCAGCTGCACACCTCCCATACCATGACAGAGCCTCCACCAGCTTGAACAGTCCCCTGTTGACATGTAGGGCCCATGGATTCATGAGGATGTCTCCATACCCGTAAACGTCCATCCGCCCGATACAATTGGAAACGAGACTCGCCAGACCAGGCAACGTGTTTCCAGTCATCAACAGTCCAATAGCGGTGTTGGTGGGCCCAGGCGAGGCGTAAAGCTTTGTGTCGTGCAGTCAACAATGGTACACGAGTGTGCCTTCGGCTCCGAAAGCTCATATCAATGATGGTCCGTTGAATAGTTCACACGCTGCCACTTGTTGATGCCCCAGCATTGAAATCTGTGCCAATTTGAGAAAGGGTTGCACGTCTTTCACGTTTAATGATTGTCGTCATTCGTTGTTTGTCCCATTCGTTCACGATTTTTTTCCGGCCGCAGTGATGTCGAAGATTTGATCTTTTACCGGACTCTCGATATTTACGGCACACTCGTGAAATAGTCGTACTCGAAAATCCAAATTTTATCGCTACCTCGGAGATGCTAAGTCCCATCTCTCGTGCGCCGACTATAACACCACATTCACACTCACTTAAATCTTGATAACCTGCCATTGTAGTAGCAGTAACCGATCTAGCAACATTGTCAGACGTTGGTTGTCTTATATAGGCTCTGCCGACCGCATCGCGTTACTCGGATTGGTTCCGTATCTCTGTTATTTGCATACGCACGCCTATACCATTTTTTTTTTTTTGNCCGCATCGCGTTACTCGGATTGGTTCCGTATCTCTGTTATTTGCATACGCACGCCTATACCATTTTTTTTTTTTTGGCTCTCCAGTGAATGTGTGGTCAATTAAACGAAATCCATGATGCAATAGAGATAACCATTGCTATTATCAATAATAGTAAGAAATTAATGTATCATCCCATATGTCAATGCTTGCGGCAGTCATGCTTAACAATAGCAGTCAAAACCAAATATTTTGCATGTCACTCAATAAATTGGCAATTAATTACAGCAAATCACAACCCATCCTGGTGAAGAGTAAAGAGAGTTGGGCGGGTCTTAACATCGAGGTCTTAGAACCAATCAGGGTGAAATGAGGTGACCATGGAGCAGTGTTGGATGGAAAGTGGGGTGGGGGAACGGGAGATCCCCGAGGAATCCCGCCAACCAGCGGCATCGTCCGGCACGATATCCACATGCGAACATCCGGAGTAAGCCGGCCGGTGATTGAACCCAGTTCGTCAAGGGGGAAGCGAGCAGTCTAACCGCTCAGCCCCCGTGGACACTCCCATCTCTGGTATTATAGGCCATACTTTTCATTCCTTTACATAAATATACAGGCCAATTTTTAAAAAAATTAACATTTGTTTTACTCAAGTGTGTTAAATTTTTTAAAATTTATTTCTCTGTGTGTAAATGAGAGTTTTTGTCAATATGGTCAGGAAATATTTACTTTAGAATTTCATTATTTTAATTAATTATGTGTTGTGTGTGTGTGTGTAGGACACAAACTATGTTAATACATGGTTAAGATTAGTTGAAGAAACAAAATGTTGTTGAAACAGTTTCTGAGGCTGAATAATATGTTACTTACATTCAGGTAATAAGCAGTTAAATTTTTTGATTGTATTTCGATATAAATGTGGCCTACCGGTGTTTGTGAATTTCTGCGCGTAAAATTGTTTTTGGTGATATGATATGACAGTAAATAGAAGCATCAGTTTTTGTTGTGTCAATTATAGCGAGGCAGGGTAATTATGAAAACTCACCACTTTAAAAAAAAAAAACTGAAAATGACTGAAAATGGTATAAATCGGTACTTGTGTAATTATTCATTATCTCAGTGGCATAGTCCATGATTGTGAGGTCGACGAGAGAGTGGAATTTATTGCGGGAGGAGGTAGTAATAGTAGTAGGTGTTAAGAAGTTCAGGAAGGGTCGTTAAAGGAAATGAGGAAGAGGGGAGTATGAACTTTCCACTGGGCACGTGCGCAATAGCAAGTATAGTAATATAAATATGTAATAGTTTAAGAAAATGGCCAGTTAATTTTTTAAATTAATTTTTTAATGTTTTCTTTTATGAATTGAATACCTTTTGTACGAATGGCTATAATAATTAACAAATCCCGTATATATTACTGTTCTGAAAATTGTCTTATTCCCACTCTACCCTTAAAAACTGTAATGATTAAATATGATATGACGACCATAGGTGTGCGTACAGGATGTGCCGGGTGGGTCCAGCCTCCTCCCTCTCCCACCAACACATTAATATAGGTATTCAATATGGCAATTTCGCCAACTTTTAATTTTACTCAAAAATTATGTAAATGTATGTGTCATGTATATTATACATATATACATACCTACATGTATGTATAAAATTATTGTTTCAGTTTACATTACACGCTTCTTAGTTCCCCCCACATTACATTATATTTAGTTCCCTCCCTCAACCTTACATCATATTTAGTTACCCCCTAATGTTAATGTCTCGGCATTAAATGAGAAAAAACATACAGACTACCTTCAAAATGTATTAGTTTGACTGCAAACTTTATCACACAGTACCCAGTTTTTGGTTTGTTTGGGATAGCTTGATTAACCTGGTTTATCTATACCAGGTAATACAGAAAACATTAATTTTTAATGTTAATTGTTAGCAAATCGCTATTATTTTGCAATTGAACTTATTTAGAGTTCTGAATGTACATGTAGAAATTATGTGTTTGCAGAGAATATAACAAGTAGCCCTATTGGCTTGGAATCTTTGTTCTTCTGTCCTACACAAATTAAATCTTATGAATTTAATACAAAATAACTTACTGTCCTACAGGACAAACAGAGACATTCACACATACAAACCAGAATACACAGTAACCTCAGAGTACCCTACCATGCCACCAGTCAGTATGCTAACAAGTATCTTTACATGTGCATCTGACTCTATACTAGACTCCCACGTCATATTAAATCTAAACAAATTAAAATAAGCTGATGCAGTCAAGGATATTGCTGAAAATCAGTTTTTTGTACATTCACTGATATAAATTGTTAAGAGAAAAGCATAAACTAAAATCGAAATNCCTCAGAGTACCCTACCATGCCACCAGTCAGTATGCTAACAAGTATCTTTACATGTGCATCTGACTCTATACTAGTCTCCCACGTCATATTAAATCTAAACAAATTAAAATAAGCTGATGCAGTCAAGTATATTGCTGAAAATCAGTTTTTTGTACATTCACTGATATAAATTGTTAAGAGAAAAGCATAAACTAAAATCGAAATNATATTGCTGAAAATCAGTTTTTTGTACATTCACTGATATAAATTGTTAAGAGAAAAGCATAAACTAAAATCGAAATACTTAATTTACACAGCTCACAATTATTCAAATACCCACGAGCTGCATGTGTATGTAGAATTCTATTGTATAAATGCAATGCTTTTGTCCTTCCTCTTTATGGTTTAAACTGTTTTTTGTGTATGTACATATAAATGTAATATTTTCAAAATTTTGTGCACAACGCCATATAATTGTTAACTGCACGATTCCTTTTTAATTGTAAGATATTTCATTTACTGTTTATTTGTATCATTATGTACTATTAATTGTGTATTAATTATTATTGACACGANATTGTAAGATATTTCATTTACTGTTTATTTGTATCATTATGTACTATTAATTGTGTATTAATTATTATTGACACGAACCATATCCCATTAATGGTGTCCATCAATATGAAAAATAAATAAATACTAATTTACAGCCAACGCCCCATGTAATAATAAAAAAATCAACTTACTAAATTGTGTAGTTGTATAACATTTTGTTGCAGCGTTGAGAAATTCATGCAAAGGAAAAATATGACATCTATCCCCTCAGATATTTTTTTCGTACTGTAAGTGAGAATTGACTCACACATACACACCCACACCTACACACACACACATATATTTTTTTTCGCATGTCTACTTACAGCCACAACTTCCCTCCCAAACTCCACCGATTAAAAATATCTTGGAAGAGGGCGGGAAAAGGAAGCATATATCACAAATCTTTCAAAACCAAGTAATTGATAGTTACTTTCTCTTGCTGACCAGAATGGGTGGGTGTAGACACAATTGTACAAAACACGGTTCCTTTTATATAAGTACATGGCCATACAAAACATTAACATTTATACTCTTTTAGAGGCAAAATTCCAAGACGGGCATCCAAGGTCTAAGTTCCCGCCAGAAGTAAAGTCCTTCTACTCTGCAGAAAAATATCCTAAGTCCCAACGCACCACTGCTGAAGACTAAGTCCTCACACACTATTCCGCAGAATATTCTAAGTCCTGCCTCACCAGCGAGATATTAACATAGTACAATCTTATACTTAGCTTCTGCATCGTAGAGCGACGTTCCAGCAGCATCTTCCCGTGTGATAGCTCAAATCCCGAAGATGGCGACAGTCTCCTCCTCCCAACCGGGCATCCCAGGCTCCTGGTGACGATCTCCCCGATCCCTAAGCTATACTACTATACCATCCCTATTTATACTACCCGGCGGCCCTCTCCACGCACACACCTTATCCAGAGACCCCAGGCCCTACGTCAATGATCTCTATATCACCCTCTTTTTATTAGCAAAAATACAAGAGCCAATCACACCATTTTAAAACAAGTGGCCCTTTCATACTTTGTGCTGCAACTCGAAGGACAGTGATGCGCTGCGGGAAAACGCAAACACAGGAGTCGAGCTATAAAGATAACACAAATACTCAGCTGGAAGAGCAAACTGTTTTACCAACGGCCATTTAAAATACAGCTAACATTGGTGATGGAGCATACTCGTTGACTATGTATAAATAAAGAGAGAGAGAAAGATAGAGAAAGATAGAGGGAAGAAAGGAGAGAGTTATTCATTGCAACATTTCACAACCACAAAATCAAATTTTTAAAATGAAATATCTCACGATATAAAACCTGTTAACTTCACTGAAATAACTTATTATACAGTCTAATATTAAGACCAAATTGGAAATAAAATTCCAAATTTACAGTAAAACTATTATTTGCCAAAATACTGGTATCGATTTAGTTTTTGTTTTTTTTAGGACGAGATATATTTTATTATGGAATTTGTACATAATACTGTGCTATGAAAGAAATATGCTGGAACATATATAACTAAACTTGTCAGATATGCTATTTTTTGAAATAATGAAACAAAGCTGTGCACCAGCACTAATTTGACATGGTAACATAAAATATACTACCTTCATGCCACAAATCAATATATTCATAAAAGCTGCGACTTTGCATAATTACCTTGGGACAGATTTACAGGGGGCAGAGACTGTATATGATTGTGAATATAATTATTGGTAGCATGGAATATAATTGCATGTTAGGTTATTTGTACACCTAATTAGCAAATTGTTACTTTTTATTTATTTATTTGTTTTAGAGCCGTCTGTTTACATCCATTCAATTGGATAGGAGTTGTCAAATTTACATTTTCAGTTAATATAAGTATGCAGTTACACATAAATATGAGACCCAACAAATCATAAAGTAGAGAAATCACAAAACAACAATGAAAATATATACTATAATACAGTAAAAGGTAAATACATAATTCCACTCACGATATATTGTATTCATGTCAGTGTATGTACACATTTCCATACATGCATACACACATTTAGGAATAAACATATTCAAAGATATAAACTATACAAGAATGTTTAATTTCAGTAAGACTTTAAAAGTTCACTTTGATTTATCAAAGAATTCTTTAACAGAATGGAAAGCACCAGTGTGAAATATGTTTTAAGTTGAGATTTAAACTTCTAATAATTGTTAATTGATTTTATAGTACTTGTCAGTTTGTTTATTAATTTCATACCAGAAAAGTAAGGATTTGAAGTATATTATTATGTTATGTATGAAAATGTGTGTGTGTTGTCTACATATCTGGTTAAATAATTACGTATATTACTATTATTTTATTTTTTAATATGTTTTATATAAAATAGCGTACTGCTATACACATACTCTGAAGAATCTTAATTTTCACTCTCCAAAGAGGGATTTGCAGTGACAAATCCTTTCCACTAATTATACGTACTAATATATTTTGTTAAATAACGCTTTTTTTACAATTTGAGGAGTTTCCCCAAAATATAATGAAATTTAGAATGACAGCCTGAACCTTTGAATTATATAAATATTGGAGCATACCTTTTTTAATGAGTAAACTGCAACACGCATAGAACTTTGTTTTTTACAGATATTGTTGACATGTTAATTCCAAGACACATTGCGATCCACAATAAGACGGAGAAATTTAGTGTTTTTTTACATATTTATCGGTGTCATTTCCTTTGTTTATGTTAGCCTACTTTTTTCCAGAGTTACTTAACCAATTTGTAAACAAACTGTACAAGAACTGATTTGTTAGATATAAGAAGTTTATTTGCAGAGAACCAGTTTGAAATGTCAATAAGTTTGCATAGCTGTATGTTCCATTGCAGACTTAATTGTGTCTCTTACTGACATACTTGTATCATCTGCAAATAAAATAGGACAACTGATTTTTAGTCCAGTAATGAAATAATTTATGTAATTGATAAGTAAAACAGTTCCTAATATGAAACCTACAAAAATCTTTGTTTTATAGTAGCCCACTCGACTTTGATAGGTCACTTATAGTCTAGTATAATTAATTTTAATGCATGATATTGATGTTATTAGTTTTCCATATTTCAGGTAAGAATTAAATAATTTATTAGCTACCCCTTCTTCCCCACACTGATTAACCTTATCTAGAAGCAGATATGATTGACACAGTCAAATGCTTGGGAAAGGGCAGCAAAAATACCCGTAGCAAACCATTTATCATCACAAGAAGTACCGGTAAGTGTTTTATTTACAAAGTTGAATATACCTAGCCTGTTTTGTATATCTGCCTTCCATAAATTCAAACTGATAATTTTAATCTTCACCGTGTTTTGATAACAAATTAATAAGTTTTTTAGCAATAATAATTAAAACCATTTTGAAAACTATGAGATAAGAGCAGTATATAGTTGTCGATCTAAGATTCGTCGTTTCTGTTTTTTATTTAGAGATATGAGCTATTCGCAGTTGATAAGAATTTTTGGTAGAATAGCAGAAAACAAAACAGTTAACAGTTTTTTTGGTCATGTAGGTAATGATATGAGATGTGAGACAAAACAGGTAATGGTAATGAAGGCCAGAGAATTTTTGTTGTAAAAACGCCTAAAAATAAAATCTAAAATGCACTACAAAGAGTTGAATAATTTAGAATAATCTACGAATCCAAAAAAAAATACAAAATTCTCTAAAGCCTCTTAAGGAAAACACTAGACCAGTCAAATTTACGTCTGATTGTATGTGGTGTTTATGAAAAAATTCAGGTTTTACTGTTAAACTGAATCAGCTCATATTTATTTATTTATTTGGTTATATTTAGAAAATTTGCATTTTGCCTTCACGTACGAGTCACAAGTATTGAAATAATGGGTTTTTTGATACCATAAATGTGGTATGTATACCATACTTTTTACCGCGATGCCTTGCGATACGGAAGGAAATAAGCAGAAAGAATAGCAATTTTGCAAAATAGCGTACGCCTAAACCTTTGCACCATTTTTGTTACAGAGAACTATTTTATTTACATTTCACTAGTATGCAGTATGTAAAACGGTTGCCAGAGCATTCAATGATTGTCGAGTAGCCAATCTGTTACCAAAACATGCTAGGGCATTCACTGTTTTAAGCAAAATAAAAATTGTATCAAATTAACAGTTTTCTTATTATTTATCTAAACTATTTAATAACGAAACTCTTGTGTACTGTTAAAGTATGGCCATCTTAAAAGTTGTTTGTAGGCTTACTGAATGGCTAATTCGTAGGCATATACTTGTATGTTTATAACTGCAGTGTTGAAAACCTGTGGTTCCTTATAAAAAACTATTTCACCATAATCTTTGAAGTCATATAGGTTGTTATGGTGCCACACAATAGTGTTGACTAAATAAATTGTGTTGTTAAGAAAAACACAGAAATCAATTTATTTAGGATGTCGGTAAGAGCTGTGATTAGTGAATACTTTTTAAAAATTGCGTTTAGAAACTTGACAGTATTTGCAGTCGAATATAATGCATTTATGTAATTGTTTCAAAAGCAATGTTCATAAATTGTCCTGTGTTTATATTCAGATAAAATTATAATGTTTAATAATATGAAATGGGATAGGATTATGACAATTTGTAAACTGTAATATCAGAAATATGATAACAATAACTACAAGTATAAACTTGACTTCTCTGTATGCAAGAGTACAAAATATAAACGATAAACGTAACATAAACCACATCAGGAAAGTTTGATAAGTTTGCTTATGAGTGGTTTTTTTGCAATATAAGCAAATAGTACTCTAAACTCATTAAATAAATTCCAGGTTATTTGTGCTATGATATCTTTCTTATTTTCATGCCTAAATCATGAATGCATAATTTACATGAATACATAATATAATGGGGCCACGGTGGCTGAGTGGTTAGACTGCTCGCCTCCAACCGAAAAGAACCGTTATCAATGCCATGCCGGGTCACTCCAGATTTTTGCAATTGGCAATCGTGCCGGACGAAGACACGGGTCGGCAGTTTTCTAAGGGATCTCCCGTTTCCCACACCCTTGCGTTCTGGCACCACTCCATACACACCTCATTTTACCCTCATCGGCTCTCAAGACCTCGTCGTTAAGAGCCGCCCAAATCCCTCAACTCACTTTTTACCATTTTTTGAAACATATTAGTACGTTTTAGCATAAAATTAATGTAGACATAGTTCCTTTTTACTATAGGTGAGTTGAAATTTAGTTTATTTCTGACTCAGCAGTTATATATTGACAACTACGAAAGCTGTGGTTTGGACGAAGGTGCTGGCACTGTTGTCTAAAGGTCCAATTTACTAATGAATCAACACATGGCGATTGAGAGTTCAAGAAAAATCTCTAGATTGTAAGATATTTCATTTACTGTTTATTTGTATCATTATGTACTATTAATTGTGTATTAATTATTATTGACACGACTCATATCCCATTAATGGTGTCCAACAATATGAAAAATAAATAAATACTAATTTACAGCCAACGCCCCATGTAATAATAAAAAAATCAACTTACTAAATTGTGTAGTTGTATAACATTTTGTTGCAGCGTTGAGAAATTCATGCAAAGGAAAAATATTACATCTATCCCCTCAGATATTTTTTTCGTACTGTAAGTGAGAATTGACTCACACATACACACCCACACCTACACACACACACATATATTTTTTTTCGCATGTCTACTTACAGCCACAACTTCCCTCCCAAACTCCACCGATTAAAAATATCTTGGAAGAGGGCGGGAAAAGGAAGCATATATCACAAATCTTTCAAAACCAAGTAATTGATAGTTACTTTCTCTTGCTGACCAGAATGGGTGGGTGTAGACACAATTGTACAAAACACGGTTCCTTTTATATAAGTACATGGCCATACAAAACATTAACATTTATACTCTTTTAGAGGCAACATTCCAAGACGGGCATCCGAGGTCTAAGTTCCCGCCAGAAGTAAAGTCCTTCTACTCTGCAGAAAAATATCCTAAGTCCCAACGCACCACTGCTGAAGACTAAGTCCTCACACACTTTTCCGCAGAATATTCTAAGTCCTGCCTCACCAGTGAGATATTAACATAGTACAATCTTATACTTAGCTTCTGCATCGTAGAGCGACGTTCCAGCAGCATCTTCCCGTGTGNGAGATATTAACATAGTACAATCTTATACTTAGCTTCTGCATCGTAGAGCGACGTTCCAGCAGCATCTTCCCGTGTGATAGCTCAAATCCCGAAGATGGCGACAGTCTCCTCCTCCCAACCGGGCATCCCAGGCTCCTGGTGACGATCTCCCCAATCCCTAACCTATACTACTATACCATTCCTATTTATACTACCCGGCGGCCCTCTCCACGCACACACCTTATCCAGAGACCCCAGGCCCTACGTCAACGATCTCTATATCACCCTCTTTTTATTAGCAAAAATACAAGAGCCAATCACACAATTTTAAGACAAGTGGCCCTTTCATACTTTGAGCTGCAACTCGAAGGACAGTGAGGCGCTGCGGGAAAACGCAAACACAGGAGTCGAGCTATAAAGATAACACAAATACTCAGCTGGAAGAGCAAACTGTTTTACCAACGGCCATTAAAAACACAGCTAACATTGGTGATGGAGCATACTCGTTGACTATGTATAAATAAAGAGAGAGAGAAAGATAGAGAAAGATAGAGGGAAGAAAGGAGAGAGTAATTCATTGCAACATTTCACAACCACAAAATCAAATTTTTGAAATGAAAAATCTCATGATATATAACCTGTTAACTTCACTGAAATAACTTATTACACAGTCTAATATTAAGACCAAATTGGAATAAAATTCCAAATTTACAGTAAAACTATTATTTGCCAAAATACTGGTATCGATTTAGTTTTTGTTTTTTTTAGGNCAAATTTACAGTAAAACTATTATTTGCCAAAATACTGGTATCGATTTAGTTTTTGTTTTTTTTAGGACGAGATATTTTACTATGGAATTTGTACATAATACTGTGCTATGAAAGAAATATGCTGGAACAAATATAACTAAACTTGTCAGATATGCTATTTTTTGAAATAATAAAACAAAGCTGTGCACCAGCACTAATTTGACATGGTAACATAAAATATACTACCTTCATGTCACAAATCAATATATTCATAAAAGCTGCGACTTTGCATAATTACCTTGGGACAGATATACAGGGGGCAGAGACTGTATATGATTATGAATATAATTATTGGTAGCATGGAATATAATTGCATGTTAGGTTACTTGTACACCTAATTAGCAAATTGTTACTTTTTATTTATTTATTTGTTTTAGAGCCGTCTGTTTACATCCATTCAATTGGGTAGGAGTTGTCAAATTTACATTTTCAGTTAATATAAGTATGCAGTTACACATAAATATGAGACCCAACAAATCATAAAGTAGAGAAATCACAAAACAACAATGAAAATATATACTATAATACAGTAAAAGGTAAATACATAATTCCACTCACGATATATTGCATTCGTGTCAGTGTATGTACACATTTCCATACATGCATACACACATTTAGGAATAAACATATTCAAAGATATATACTATACAAGAATGTTTAATTTCAGTAAGACTTTAAAAGTTCACTTTGATTTATCAAAGAATTCTTTAACAGAATGGAAAGCACCAGTGTGAAATATGTTTTAAGTTGAGATTTAAACTTCTAATAATTGTTAATTGATTTTATAGTACTTGTCAGTTTGTTTATTAATTTCATACCAGAAAAGTAAGGATTTGAAGTATATTATTATGTTATGTATGAAAATGTGTGTGTGTTGTCTACATATCTGGTTAAATAATTACGTATATTACTATTATTTTATTTTTTAATATGTTTTATATAAAATAGCGTACTGCTATACACATACTCTGAAGAATCTTAATTTTCACTCTCCAAAGAGGGATTTGCAGTGACAAATCCTTTCCACTAATTATACGTACTAATATATTTTGTTAAATAAAGCTTTTTTTACAATTTGAGGAGTTTCCCCAAAATATAATGAAATTTAGAATGACAGACTGAACGTTTGAATGATATAAATATTGGAGCATTCCTTTTTTAATGAGTAAACTGCAACACACATAGAACTTTGTTTTTTACAGATATTGTTGACATGTTAATTCCAAGACACATTGCGATCCACAATAAGACGGAAAAACTTAGTGTTTTTTTTACATATTTATCGGTGTCCTTTCCTTTGTTTATGTTAGCCTACTTTTTTCCAGAGTTACTTTACCAATTTGTAAACAAACTGTACAAGAACTGATTTGTTAGATATAAGAAGTTCATTTGCAGAGAACCAGTTTGAAATGTCAATAAGTTTGCATAGCTGTATGTTCCATTGCAGACTTAATTGTGTCTCTTACTGACATACTTGTATCATCTGCAAATAAAATAGGACAACTGATTTTTAGTCCAGTAATGAAATTATTTATGTAATTGATAAGTAAAACAGTTCCTAATATGAAACCTACAAAAATCTTTGTTTTATAGTAGCCCACTCGACTTTGATAGGTCACTTATAGTCTAGTATAATTAATTTTAATGCATGATATTGATGTTATTAGTTTTCCATATTCCAGGTAAGAATTAAATAATTTATTAGCTACCCCTTCTTCCCCACACTGATTAACCTTATCTAGAAGCAGATATGATTGACACAGTCAAATGCTTGGGAAAGGGCAGCAAAAATACCCGTAGCAAACCATTTATCATCACAAGAAGTACCGATAAGTGTTTTATTTACAAAGTTGAATATACCTAGCCTGTTTTGTATATCTGCCTTCCATAAATTCAAACTGATAATTTTAATCTTCACCGTGTTTTGATAACAAATTAATAAGTTTTTTAGCAATAATAATTTAAAAAATTTTGAAAACTATGAGATAAGAGCAGTATATAGTTGTCGATCTAAGTTTCATCGTTTCTGTTTTTTATTTAGAGATATGAGCTATTCGCAGTGGATAAGAATTTTTGGTAGAATAGCAGAAAACAAAACAGTTAACAGTTTTTTTGGTCATGTAGGTAATGATATGAGATGTGAGACAAAACAGGTAATGGTAATGAAGGCCAGAGAATTTTTGTTGTAAAAACGCCTAAAAATAAAATCTAAAATGCACTACAAAGAGTTGAATAATTTAGAATAATCTACAAATACAAAAAAAAATACAAAATTCTCTAAAGCCTCTTAAGGAAAACACTAGACCAGTCAAATTTACGTCTGATTGTATGTGGTGTTTATGAAAAAATTCAGGTTTTACTGTTAAACTGAATCAGCTCATATTTATTTATTTATTTGGTTATATTTAGAAAATTTGCATTTTGCCTTCACGTACGAGTCACAAGTATTGAAATAATGGGTTTTTTGATACCATAAATGTGGTATGTATACCATACTTTTTACCGCGATGCCTTGCGATACGCAAGGAAATAAGCAGAAAGAATAGCGATTTTGCAAAATAGCGTACGCCTAAACCTTTGCACCATTTTTGTTACAGAGAACTATTTTATTTACATTTCACTAGTATGCAGTATGTAAAACGGTTGCCAGAGCATTCAATGATTGTCGAGTAGCCAATCTGTTACCAAAACATGCTAGGGCATTCACTGTTTTAAGCCAAATAAAAATTGTATCAAATTAACAGTTTTCTTATTATTTATCTAAATTATTTAATAACGAAACTCTTGTGTACTGTTAAAGTATGGCCATCTTAAAAGTTGTTTGTAGGCTTACTGAATGGCTNTATTTAATAACGAAACTCTTGTGTACTGTTAAAGTATGGCCATCTTAAAAGTTGTTTGTAGGCTTACTGAATGGCTAATTCGTAGGCATATACTTGTATGTTTATAACTGCAGTGTTGAAAACCTGTGGTTCCTTATAAAAAACTATTTCACCATAATCTTTGAAGTCATATAGGTTGTTATGGTGCCACACAATAGTGTTGACTAAATAAATTGTGTTGTTAAGAAAAACACAGAAATCAATTTATTTAGGATGTCGGTAAGAGCTGTGATTAGTGAATACTTTTTAAAAATTGCGTTTAGAAACTTGAAAGTATTTGCAGTCGAATATAATGANTAAGAGCTGTGATTAGTGAATACTTTTTAAAAATTGCGTTTAGAAACTTGAAAGTATTTGCAGTCGAATATAATGAATTTATGTAATTGTTTCAAAAGCAATGTTCATAAATTGTCCTGTGTTTATATTCAGTTAAAATTGTAATGTTTAATAATATGAAATGGGATAGGATTATGACAATTTGTAAACTGTAATATCAGAAATATGATAACAATAANTAATGTTTAATAATATGAAATGGGATAGGATTATGACAATTTGTAAACTGTAATATCAGAAATATGATAACAATAACTACAAGTATAAACTTGACTTCTCTGTATGCAAGAGTACAAAATATAAACGATAAACGTAACATAAACCACATCAGGAAAGTTTGATAAGTTTGCTTATGAGTGGTTTTTTTTGCAATATAAGCAAATAGTACTCTAAACTCATTAAATAAATTCCAGGTTATTTGTGCTATGATATCTTTCTTATTTTCATGCCTAAATCATGAATGCATAATTTACATGAATACATAATATAATGGGGCCACGGTGGCTGAGTGGTTAGACTGCTCGCCTCCAACCGAAAAGAACCGTTATCAATGCCATGCCGGGTCACTCCAGATTTTTGCAATTGGCAATCGTGCCGGACGAAGACACGGGTCGGCAGTTTTCTAAGGGATCTCCCGTTTCCCACACCCTTGCGTTCTGGCACCACTCCATACACACCTCATTTTACCCTCATCGGCTCTCAAGACCTCGTCGTTAAGAGCCGCCCAAATCCCTCAACTCACTTTTTACCATTTTTTTAAACATATTAGTACGTTTTAGCATAAAATTAATGTAGACATAGTTCCTTTTTACTATAGGTGAGTTGAAATTTAGTTTATTTCTGACTCAGCAGTTATATATTGACAACTACGAAAGCTGTGGTTTGGACGAAGGTGCTGGCACTGTTGTCTAAAGGTCCAATTTACTAATGAATCAACACATGGCGATTGAGAGTTCAAGAAAAATCTCTAGTTTTATTATTGCTGGAACAAGTTATAATTGACACACAAGCTCTCGAGACAACTCCCTCCCTTTTATACGTATGCTCCGTATTGTTCGCGTCGATGGTGGGGGAGGGGGTAATACTCTTCGCACTTGCTGGGTGATTCCAAATATCCGTTGCACTCGCGGGATAACTACTCAGGGTCCTTCACACTCGCGGGATGACTGTACTTATCTGGCTTAGTTGGTCCTGCAGTTGAGGTCTGGTGAGCTGGAACTGGCAGGACTCTGCGTCTGATGGCGGCTGGCTGCCACGGTCGTTTCTCCCGGAATCACTCCGCTTCCTCGGAGTCTCGTCGGCCGACTCCCGTTGGCGTCCCGTCTCGGACCCGCTCCTCGATCCCGTCGGCTGACTGCCGCGACTGACTGCTCCCGACTGACTGACTCGTTCCTTCCTTTCTCTCCTCGTTTTGTAGCCCGCCATCGCTATATTCAAACTGCCTCGTCTCTGCACGTGGTCCGGGGAGTTTGTTGTGTCTCCCTGAGTAATAAAACACGTGCGTCCGGCCTTCTGGCGCACATGGTCCGGCGTTGTCCCTATCGATTCTGGTATGGGCGCTTCATTGTCTCGTTCTGCACGTGCTACTTGGCGGGTGGCCTTTGGTTCAGCGCGCGCACGTGGTCCTTCCCTTGTCCCCGGATATGGCCGCTATTCTTCCCGTACGCCCGCTAAAAGCTCTCCTGGTTTATTGCGGCGAAGCCTGGGGCAGGCGCAGCTGGTGGTGGGATCTCGGTGTCCCTTGGGCAGCTGCAAAGTGCGGCTGGCCCTGGTGATTTCCGTTGTCTCCGGATGCCGTCTGCACGTGCAGGAACAGTGGCACGTGCAGAATTCTTTGGTGGCCCGCCTTTGCAGCTGTGAGGCGCGGCTGCGTAATTCCCGGTGGTATCCTTTTGGCACGTCCGCCAGACCCTAAATCCTTATTGCGGGCTTCGCCTGCGAGCTTCCCCGAGCGTGTGTTCTGACGGCAAAAATATAGGGACTCTGGAAGCATCAATATGTTGAGCACATGAAATGCTGAGAACTATTTACACACTGTTTTTATAATTTGAAAATCATACTGATAGAAAACTTTGGAGATGGGCAGTTCTGCAACATACGAAACAAAGAACATCCAGTTTTGTTGATAATTAAAGAGTGATATTTTCATGTAGCGGAGCAATTTTAATTTAATTACTGGTAATACAAATATTCCAACAATTGTAGATTCAGTGTGGCTAGCATCAGGAAAAATGGGAATCCTGTAAAAATTCAAGAAATGTCGGGGAAATTNACTTAACGGTCGTGTTTAGCAGTAACCTGTCTCCGGATGCCGTCTGCACGTGCAGGAACAGTGGCACGTGCAGAATTCTTTGGTGGCCCGCCTTTGCAGCTGTGAGGCGCAGCTGCGTAATTCCCGGTGGTATCCTTTTGGCACGTCCGCCAGACCCTAAATCCTTATTGCGGGCTTCGCCTGCGAGCTTCCCCGAGCGTGTGTTCTGACGGCAAAAATATAGGGACGCTGGAAGCGTCAATATGTTGAGCACATGAAATGCTGAGAATTATTTACACACTGTTTTTATAATTTGAAAATCATACTGATAGAAAACTTTGGAGATGGGCAGTTCTGCAACATACGAAACAAAGAACATCCAGTTTTGTTGATAATTAAAGAGTGATATTTTCATGTAGCGGAGCAATTTTAATTAAATTACTGGTAATACAAATATTCCTACAATTGTAGATTCAGTGTGGCTAGCATCAGGAAAAATGGGAATCCTGTAAAAATTCAAGAAATGTCGGGGAAATTNACAATTGTAGATTCAGTGTGGCTAGCATCAGGAAAAATGGGAATCCTGTAAAAATTCAAGAAATGTCGGGGAAATTATTGATTTATAGGTCAGGGAATTCCGGCCTAGATCTAAAAACTTTGGCATAGATACGCTATGTTGGTGTAACACCCAAAAGAAATGTGTAGTTTACAAGGAAATAATATGCATTTCAGTTTTTACCATATGGGTTTGTAATTGCCATATTACATAGTAGCAGATACCTTACAGACTTGTGCATGGTCTGCTAAATTGGCCATAATGACTTATTTGGCACCTGTCGAGGCATTTGCCACATTATATGGTCAGATTTAATTCCAGATCTGGTAATTCGAAATGTTATATTTTCTATGGCAGGTTCCAAGCTTGTGAGTTGACTGCTGTCGTGTAATAGGAATCTTCCATGCTGGTCTGCACAGAAGCTGGCATAACGGCTTATGCACCAGGTCTTATATAGGCTTGTACAAGACCAAGCACAGCACCATGTATCATGTTATATCAGATTAAGGCTCCCGCCTACCTGGGTCTTTTTTTCCCGTTTGAAGATGAAAAGCGTTGGAGCTATTAGGGTGGCATTGCCTCGCACATATAGTACGCCATCGCCACTAAGCGCAAGGCTCTGAACTGGTATCCATTGTTCTAGTCGCACTGCATTTAATTATGGGACTCTCAGCGGTGACATTATTTTATTGATGAAAATTCTGTAATAAGGTTTAGTGCAAGGCTCTTGATTAGTTTCGTATGCATTAGGTGTGTTTATCTTATAACACTTTAAAAAATCAATTTTTAGCAATTTTGGTGTACTCTTAAATGGCGTTTCTAACATGCGTGATATTTTGAAATTACTCAACAGCCCTCGTTTGTTTTGAATCACTGCAATGCAGTTCAAGCCCCAGGAAGACGGTAGCCTAAAGGGACCAATTATATTNGCCCTCGTTTGTTTTGAATCACTGCAATGCAGTTCAAGCCCCAGGAAGACGGTAGCCTAAAGGGACCAATTATATAATAACTGAAATGTCGAAAATTTGGTATAAGGATACTACTAGCATTTATTATAAGTAAGGACCTAATTTTCAAAAAATATGAAAAAACTTGTGTTACCAATATGTGGGGTTATATTAGAAAGCTGTGCTGAAAAATTATAAGGAAAAAGGTGTGTATGATAAATTAGCAATTGCCAAGAACCACACATTACATAAACAGCTATAACATCAGAAAATAGTGTCTGTTATCCACTTATACTAAAACTATACATATTTAAGCCCCTCATTTTCTACATTTATGAGTTACAGTTTTTCCTGTTTAATTAACCTGGGGTAGTAGGTGAATCAATGATTCGGGAGATTCGCTGTATTATCCTGGTCATACTAACACACGATAGCAGGATAATGTAATTGAATAATAATTTCAAGAAACGTGCACATTTGACCCCGCGCTCATCACACTAATACTGTCCAAAATCGTTGTATAGTATATATGGGCTTTATCTTGAGTAAGTACACGAAGTTACTTAGTTAATTTTATTGCAGGTAAAATGTCTTGGTACTTATTTCCCCGACGCACATAGGAGTAATTGTATCAAAAAACCGGATAAAAATATTATATGGGTTTTTTTTTTTTAAAGATAACACAGTAAAAATGCAGGATANTTAAAGATAACACAGTAAAAATGCAGGCTATGGTGAAAATTATATACATTGAATCAAAATACTTGTTCTCTTCTTTCTCCATGTCGTTATCATTATCGCGCACAGACGGAGCTTTTGAGCTCAGCATGTCCATGGCCTCTGTTAAGGAAGGCTTACTTTCTTTATGTTGCCTTGGCTTGTTAGAACTCAAGAATGGGTCTGAACTTAATAAAAGTACGTTAATNAAGGCTTACTTTCTTTATGTTGCCTTGGCTTGTTAGAACTCAAGAATGGGTCTGAACTTAATAAAAGTACGTTAATGACGTCTTTATTGCACTGTTTTCTTTGTGGCGAGATTGCAACTTCTTTTATTATTTTTATATGTCTGTATTACCAGACATACGTTGACACACCTGAGCAGTATAGGTCAACTGTTTGGTAGATACCTGCACCCGCAATTCCTTTGTCATACGACGCTTACTACGTTCAGTCAATTCATCAAATTCCTTTGATGGTCTACCATGTTATTGCTTAGCCCTAGTAGGCAATTTTGTGAGACATGAGAACCATTCTTCGTGTTTTTGACAAAAAAACGATTTTCTTTGTATTGAGCAGCAACCCATTTCTTCTNGAGACATGAGAACCATTCTTCGTGTTTTTGACAAAAAAACGATTTTCTTTGTATTGAGCAGCAACCCATTTCTTCTTAAAATCACTTCTAATATTTTTCAAGGCATGATTTACAACGTTATTTTTTTTTATTATTATTTAGGCACTTGGAAATTTTTTTAAGGTATTCGTCCAAAAACGCCATCTTTTCGTCAGTTNTTTTTTTTTATTATTATTTAGGCACTTGGAAATTTTTTTAAGGTATTCGTCCAAAAACGCCATCTTTTCGTCAGTTTTTGCATTTGATATTGTCGTATTATGTCATATAATTATTTTTTTGTCAATTCCAAGACCACCTACTAATAATGTGAAAGAAAAGAGACAAAATGTTTAGATTTAAAAATATTGATTTGTTTACGCAATGTCTTTTGTGTAATGGTGACGTGTGGCGAGTGCATAAGGTAGTAATTGCGCTGTATTCACACCCTGATAAATAACCCCGGGGAAGTCCCGCTTTATAAAGACACGCGGGGGATGAACCGAAGCGAGAGAAAAACAGGGAAAGTCCCGAAAATTAGCTGATATAAGCCCTCAGCGAAGGAAACCGGGTAACCCCCGCCAAGAATTACTGCCGACAGAGCTCCCAGGAACCCCCGGGATGATTGCAGCACCACTCCGCCCGTCGTAGTTTGAGCGAGCGAGCTGCTGACGAGACACGAAATCCTATACAAAAAATGCGGAGTTACATGGGAGTAGTCCCTATTTCTTTCGATACAATCTGCTGACAGCCACTTTGAATATATCGGGAGGCGGGTTAAATTCGGGAGCAGCCAAGGTTCGTGATCATTCAGTTGTCATCAGTCAGTAGTGGTCAGTCGTGGACGAGGAGTTGTTCGGCAGCTGCGATGCGAGACAGAGAAGGCAGTTAGGCGAGAGGCAGTAGTATCACCAGGCCGGAGTTCGGGCCTGGCCCAGGCAATCATGTAAAATCAGTTGTTCGCAGTCAGTTGTTCAACCGAGACTGGAGTTTTTCGGCGGTACAGCAGCGAGACGAGATAGGAGAAGCCACAACGGGAGAAGCCGAATCAGACACGGGAGTTATCAGTCGTGTGACGAGAACAGTGCCGAGAATATGAGTAAATTCCCAGAAACGAGTGGTAGCCCCAGTCCGAGTGGCGCCATTCCCCGAGAAGGTGTAGTCATGCGCCGTACGGCGACGAGGCGAGCAGTCAGTCAGTCAGTGAGTCAATAGTAACATAACCGAGGAAATAACACAGGAAAAGCCGAAACTTCAGGTGTAAATTCCCGAGACAAACCCAGTAAAAGAACCGAGAACTTATGAGTTCATTTCCGATAACGTAGTGGCAGTTTCCGCGGTGAGGAATGGAGACAGAAACGCGATAGCTGGAAGCAGGACGAGCAGGAACGCCAGCCGGGATCGCAGGGAAAGTACAAGTCATGGGAAACCCAAATCCCGGACTTCAGAGAGAGACCGTCAAAGCCACAGGATAAAGCCAACTTAGTACAGTACGCCAACAAGAGCCAGTCCGAGAGCCTGAATGAGGGCCACCCAACTCACCATGCCTCAGCTACCAACGAATATAACTCACCAAGAGCCGCAGTCACAGATAAGTAGAGAAACGTCTCCCTTCAACAACCTTCTCCGACACATAGTATTCAGCCCACCAGCCCTTCNTACCAACGAAGATAACTCACCAAGAGCCGCAGTCACAGATAAGTAGAGAAACGTCTCCCTTCAACAACCTTCCCCGACACATAGTATTCAGTCCACCAGCCCTTCAGGCAAACGACTTGCAGGGGGCCTTAGTCTCGCCAGGGTGTGTAATAACTATGTGACCTTCTGATCAATAAAATCCTGGTGTGTTAAATAACGCAGAATACGAGTATTTGTTTACCCCTAAAGCAACAACCACAGGTGTCATTAGTCTGCACCTAAATAATTTAACTAATCCTGTATAACTCAGGTGGCCTAGTAGCGACAATGGTATTCAAAAAGTGGTAGAATGCCGACCGGTTTGAATGCAATTATTTTTGTATAGTTTGTATATTTACACACATATATATATATATACAGTATATATATATAACAACCATTGTCCGACAACCTTCGACACATAAACAAAAACACTATTTAATATTTGTATGAAGTAAAATCTGAGACATTGTTAGGCATTCTATTCTTAGGGCAGTATGTGTTTTTATTTTTATAGCTAACATAATAATAAATGATTTAAAATTAGGTACATACGCTCTTCTTCCATTTCCAAAAAATGTTTGTTCCAAACAACACCAAAAGATAATAAAATTCACTGCAGAAATGCCGGTAATTAAGTAAAACACCAAGAGCTAATAACATACAGTTCACGTAACGACACGTTCAGACTTTCAGTGACGCAAATAAGCGAAGTGCGGGAAATTTTTACGGCTGTTATCTAGTGTGCCAACCACTAAGCTCTAACAAAATTCTATTGCAGAGGAGTTTTGACGATCTTTATGATTTCCATTTATGACCGTTTTTTGATACGATTACTCGTATGTGCGACGAATAGTTTGCAGAAAAGGCTATGTATGTACTTTTATTTGTAGTGTGTTTGTGTGTTGTGTAAGAATGTTTATAATAAATTTTTTAAACTGATGCAGATACTATGGATGAAACTAAATTTACCGTCGGATATGCACAAGTCAGCCTTAAAAATTTATTGGAAAAATGTATTTCCAAATCGAATACTTTGGAATGTAAAAGAAAAGGATTTTAGACAACGACCGACAACTGCTTTATTTTGATGGAAAGTGGCAAGTTAATTGGTTACTGGTACATATTTAAACATTTGATTCCTCACAAGTTAACATTCCTTAGCAAATTGATGATTGGCCAGTAACATATTTACTATATGAAAATACTAGGGGCATCCCAATTTCTTTACATTTGTGATTTTTTAACGTATTGACTTTTCATAAGCATGCCAGAAAAATTTTTCAAGATCATTAAGTAAAGGGACGTGTGGTTCATTTTAGCCTGCATAAATACTTATTTATATTGCCTTGCCCTATCTAATGTGAATTTTTTCTGTCCATGGATGCTGAATTGCTGCACAAAAATTTTANAAAAATTTTCAAGATCATTAAGTAAAGGGACGTGTGGTTCATTTTAGCCTGCATAAATACTTATTTATATTGCCTTACCCTATCTAATGTGGATTTTTTCTGTCCATGGATGCTGAATTGCTGCACAAAAATTTTAAAATAATCTAATCCAGGTTGACCGAATATTACCAATGTCCAACAGAGAAATATAGCAGCGGAACAAAATTGTTCGAGAACTCTTTTGTTTGTGCATCGTGGTTGCAGGAGGAAAACAGACCAAACTAACTAAGTACTACTTGCAAACCATTCTGATTTTGCATATGCATTCAAATGTAACAATTTATTTTATTTTGTGAAATCATTCTAGTGGAATATGTTATAGCAAGCATCAATGCATAACATACTTATATAAATGTTTGGTATCATGTGTAAGTTAGCTGCAGCCTCTAATGGCTCAGCAGCAAGTATGTTTCTACTAACAACTTGCGAAAAACTACCGCTGCAGTAAGACAATAGAACGCGCTGGATTGCTGCAGCTCTTGGCAGCTGAACGTGCTCTTTCAAAGTCATTCTGGTTAATAGCAAGAGTTATAGCTGCATACAATGTTGGGTTTTGTTCCGATGAAGATCTGATTAAAGATTAAGTTTTGCTTAGCAACACTTCAAGTTTCTCAGTATATGGTTAAGAATAACCAACGTTGTTCAATTTGTCTGTAACCAGTAGTCATATCAACACAGAAATAGGTTCCCATTACTAGACTAATCGGAGCATTACAACAAATGAGGTGGTTATTCTCGACTGATCTGAGGTTATGTTTGTGTACTTAAATTGTATAAAATGTCAACAGAAGATTTTTATTGGTTGTTTAGGATGATGACAAAATTAGTGATAACGTCAATCGAACACGATTATTAAGCATCGATTATAGTGAAGTAATTAATTTTCAAATTAATTTTATAAATGCAAAAATATGATTTCAAGACTTATGGATGATATAGGCTAGAAACACTTACTTCGTGATGAAATAAGCCGATATTCTATACCATTAAGTAAATATTACTCGTTTTATAAACTGGCTACTTCTTGCTGGAGCTCAAACAATACCTTAACTTTAGAAAATCAGGCGCAGTTTATTCAGTAATAGATATGTTTCGGATTTGGTTTCAAGTATTGGGAAAAGTTAGTTTGTCAGTTTTAAATTATTATAAATGTATTCGCGAAGTTCTGCACAATCGTAAAATTATTTTGGGCAGTTATTTTATTATAAAAAAGGTGACGAATCCGTGATCACCGCTATTATAAGATTAAAAAAAGTATTCGTGAGCACTTATTGATATTTGGTTGAATTCTATTAATTATTTTCGTTTAAATAAAAAATTTGTGATGCAGTACGCTGTACTTAAGATAAACACTGCTATAAAGATATAATCCTTACACATGTATCTTAAAATCGGAGACAGTTAATCATCTGCAGGCAGTTCACATGTTTTTAAAATGAAACACAATGGACATGTTTGAATTTCATCCAATTCTGATACGTCAATTTATGTAGCCGTGGTGCTATATGTGGGAACTTAATCAAAATATTTTGGGGTCATAGTAAAAGAACACTGGAGAGCCAAAACAACTGGTATAGGCGTGCGTATGCTAACAGAGGTATGGAACCAATCAGAGAAACGCGATGCGGTCGGCAGCGACTATATAAGACAACCAGCGTCTGGCAAAGTTGCTAGATAGGTTACTGCTGCTACAATGGAAGGTTATCAAAATTTAAGTGAGTTTGAACGTGGTGTTATAGTCGGCGCACGAGAGATGGGACTTAGCATCTCCGAGGTAGCGATAAAATTTGGATTTTCGAGTACGAACATTTCACGAGTGTACCGTGAATATCGGGAATCCGGTAAAACATCACTGCGGCCGGAAAAAAAATCGTGAACAAACGGGACAAACGACGACTGACGAGAATCATTAAACGTGACAGACGTGCAACCCTTTCTAAAATTTTCGCAGATTTCAATACTGGGGCATCAACAAGTGCAAGCGTACTAACTATACAACGGACCATCATTGATATGGGATTTCGGAGCCGAAGACCCACTCATGTACCGTTGCTGACTGCAGGACGCAAAGTTTTACGCATCGCCTGGGCTCACCAACACCGCCATTGTACTATTGATGACTGGAAACATGTTGCTTGGTCTGACGAGGCTCATTTCCAATTGTATCAGGCGGATAGACGTGTATGGGTATGGAGACAACCTCATGAATCCATGGATCCTACATGCCAACAGGGGACTGTTCAAGCTGGTGGAGGCTCTGTCATGGTATGGGGTATGTGCAGTTGGCGTGAAATGGGACCCCTGATACGTCTCGATACGACTCTGACATGTGACAGATACGTAAGCATCCTGTCCGATCACCTGCACCCATTCATGTCCATTGTGCATTCCGACGGACGTGGACAATTCCAGCAGAACAATTCGACACCCCACACGTCGAGAGTTNGGTATGTGCAGTTGGCGTGAAATGGGACCCCTGATACGTCTCGATACGACTCTGACATGTGACAGATACGTAAGCATCCTGTCCGATCACCTGCACCCATTCATGTCCATTGTGCATTCCGACGGACGTGGACAATTCCAGCAGGACAATGCGACACCCCACACATCGAGAGCTGCTACCGAGTGGCTCCAGGAACACTCTTCTGATTTCAGATACTTCCATTGGCCACCTAAATCACCAGACATGAACATTATTGAGCATATCTGGGATGCCTTGCAACGTGCTGNAACTAACTAAGTACTACTTGCAAACCATTCTGATTTTGCATATGCATTCAAATGTAACAATTTATTTTATTTTGTAAAATCATTCTAGTGGAATATGTTATAGCAAGAATCAATGCATAACATACTTATATTATTGTTTGGTATCATGTGTAATTTAGCTGCAGCCTCTAATGGCTCAGCAGCAAGTNATTTAGCTGCAGCCTCTAATGGCTCAGCAGCAAGTATTTTTCTACTAACAACTTGCGAAAAACTACCGCTGCAGTAAGACAATAGAACGCGCTGGATTGCTGCAGCTCTGGGCAGCTGAACGTGCTCTTTCAAGGTCATTCTGGTTAATAGCAAGAGTTATAGCTGCATACAATGTTGGGTTTTGTTCCGATGAAGATCTGATTAAAGATTAAGTTTTGCTTAGCAACACTTCAAGTTTCTGAGTATATGGTTAAGAATAACCACCGTTGTTCAATTTGGCTGTAACCAGTAGTTATATGAACACAGAAATAGGTTCCCATTACTAGACTACTCAGAGCATTACAACAAATAAGGTGGTTATTCTCGACTGATCTGAGGTTATGTTTGTGTACTTAAATTGTATAAAACGTCAACAGAAGATTTTTATTGGTTGTTTAGGATGATGACAAAATTAGTGATAACGTCAATCGAACACGATTATTAAGCATCGATTATAGTGAAGTAATTAATTTTCAAATTAATTTTATAAATGCAAAAATATGATTTCAAGACTTATGGGCGATATAGGCTAGAAACACTTACTTCGTGATGAAATAAGTCGATATTCTGTGCAATTAAGTAAATATTACTCGTTTTATAAACTGGCTACTTCTTGCTGGAGCTCAAACAATACCTTAACTTTAGAAAATCAGGCGCAGTTTATTCAGTAATAGATATGTTTCGGATTTGGTTTCAAGTATTGGGAAAAGTTAGTTTGTCAGTTTTAAATTATTATAAATGTATTCTCGAAGTTCTGCACAATCGTAAAATTATTTTGGGCAGTTATTTTGTTATAAAAAAAGGTGACGAATCCGTGATCGCCGCTATTATAAGATGAAAAAAAGTATTTGTGAGCACTTATTGATATTTGGTTGAATTCTATTAATAATTTTCGTTTAAATAACAAATTTGTGATGCAGTACGCTATACTTAAGATATACACTGTTATAAAGATATAATCCTTACACATGCATCTTAAAATCGGAGACAGTTAATCATCTGCAGGCAGTTCACATGTTTTTAAAATGAAACACATTGGACATGTTTGAATTTCATCCAATTCTGATAGGCCAATTTATGTAGCCGTGGTGCTATATGTGGGAACTTAATCAAAATATTTTGGGGTCATAATAAAATAACACTGGAGAGCCAAAACAACTGGTATAGGCGTGCGTATGCTAACAGAGGTATGGAACCAATTAGAGAAACGCGATGCGGTCGGCAGCGACTATATAAGACAACCAGCGTCTGGCAAAGTTGCTAGAGAGATTACTGCTGCTACAATGGAAGGTTATCAAAATTTAAGTGAGTTTGAACGTGCTGTTACAGTCGGCTCACGAGAAATGGGACATAGCATCTCCGAGGTAGCGATAAAATTTGGATTTTCGAGTACGACCATTTCACGAGTGTACCGCGAATATCGGGAATCCGGTAAAACATCACTGCGGCCGGAAAAAAATCGTGAACGAACGGGACAAACGACGACTGACGAGAATCATTAAACGTGACAGACGTGCAACCCTTTCTCAAATTTTTGCAGATTTCAATACTGGGGCATCAACAAGTGCCAGCGTACGAACTATACAACGGACCATCATTGATATGGGATTTAGGAGCCGAAGACCCACTTATGTACCGTTGTCGACTGCACGACGGAAAGTTTTACGCATCGCCTGGGCCCACCAACACCGCCATTGTACTATTGATGACTGGAAACACGTTGCTTGGTCTGACGAGTCTCATTTCCAATTGTATCAGGTGGATGGACGTGTACGGGTATGGAGACAACCTCATGAATCCATGGACCCGACATACCAACAGGGGACTGTTCAAGCTGGTGGAGGATCTGTCATGGTATGGGGTATGTGCAATTGGCGTTAAATGGGACCCCTGATACGTCTAGATAAGACTCTGACATGTGACAGATAAGTAAGCATCCTGTCCCATCACCTGCACCCATTCATGTCCATTGTGCATACCGACGGACGTGGACAATTCCAGCAGGACAATGCGACACCCCACACGTCGAGAGCTGCTACCGAGTGGCTCTAGGAACACTCTTCTGACTTAAGATACTTCCATTGGCCACCTAAATCACCAGACATGAACATTATTGAGTATATCTGGGATGCCTTGCAACGTGCTGTTCAGAAGAGATCTCCGCCGCCTCGCACTCCTATGGATTTGTGGACTGCCGTGCAGGATTCATGGTGTGAACTGCCTCTTGCATACCTTCAGACATTAGTCGAGTCCATGCCACGTTGTCTTGTGGCACTTCTGCGTACTCTCGGGGGTGCTACACGATATTAGGCAGGTGTAACAGTTTTTTTTGGCTCTTCAATGTATATCTTTCTCTCTCTGTATATAATTAGATGTGACTAGTTCTCATGAACTTACAAAAATCGTGTCCATAGCCAGTTCCATACGTAATTAACAGTACGTTATTAACTTATTTTTTTATGGAAACTATACCATTATAGCTACTTGTATTATACATTATTTTAACGTTCTTGTTTGAAGATAACAAATAACAGTCAACGAAATACCCTAAACATCATTCCCTCATCCATTACCCATACTCAATAATACATACAATGATATTAAATAATTTATTCAACTTGTTTTATGTAAATGTTTATAAAATTTTATAAAATACTTTAAAAATATTGGGACTTATAATAAATATCCTTCTTAATAATTACAGAGAAAAAAATCATTTAAAAACTCCCTTTTCACCTGTGTCCCAAAAAACAAATCATTCCCTCACATTTATTGACAATTGAATTGTACTTTTAAATCCCATCATACGTTCCCGTGCTCATGGACTTTTAATAGTTGGCAATACTGTCAACGAAACAATATCATGATTATTTTCCTAAGCGGAGAGATTTGTATACGCGAAATAGGTTTCGTTTATTTATTTAAGTGTTACATTTTCATCCATCATTCCGTTACAATATATTTAAAGAAGGTTATTATTTTATTTTGTTATAATATTTTTGTTGCCTTACATGCTTTAGGAGGTAAACAATTTGCCTCCACTTACAAAACATACTGAGGTTATTTACAATTTTTTGGTGGTTATGTTTGATTTCGTCATTCCCACACTCAGTCCCTCATTAAAATTTTAAATGAGGGAATTATGTATTATTTATATACTGGCTTCATAATAATAAATACATTGAGGCTATTGTATTTTTGGTTTATTATGACATACTTTCTTTAAATTTTTTAGGTTTTATGCTTTGGGAATTATGTCAAAAAAATAAGCTTAACGAAACAGAAGCTAAAATTAAACAAAAAGAATATGACAGAGAACGCAAAGAAAGAATAAAAGCAGACCCTGTAGCTTTAAAAAAACTCCGTGAGAATGAAAGGTTTAAGTATTTGATGAAGAAAGAAATGAGACAAGTAAAACAGCTGTCGGTTGTGAGTTCGAGAGAAAGAAGACAGAAGAAAAAACAGTGGAGGGTGAACAGTAAAACTTACAGGGATAAAATTTCACAAACACGGCAATAATTAAAAAGATCATTAGACAAAACATCGCCTCCTTGTCCAGCGTCAATAATTGATAAAGTTAAAATTAATAATGTTAATAATAAGGAGACAATGGCTGCTCGTAGAAGACGGCAATTAAGAAACCCCAGAGAAGCTAAAAAAAATTGATCCATCTTCCCCTTAAGCTAAGGTATCATCGCTTTTTAAAATATAAATGTTCCGCCAATAGTGAAAAAAAAACTCCTTTTATCAGAAGTTCTTATTATACAATAAGAGGAACGCTACAATACTCTAGGAAACAGACACAAAGAGAAGAAGAAATACTGTGACATATAAAAGCCATATCTTTTAAAAAGGTAAAATTACTATCTTTGCCAAGTACGGTTTTAAAACATGACACTTACTAAAGAGGTGGTCTTCGAAAAGTAAATGTTATACTAAAATTTACCCTGGCGAAGTAATTTCAATTTTTAAAAATGGAGCAATGGTAGGGTGTATGAAAAAAGGAACAACAACATAGAGATGGCCAGTAATAAAAGATGAAGAGCTGTATCCTTAGGAGTTGATCGTACAAAAAAATTAAAGCGCTAAAGTTAATAAAAAGGGTTGTTATTCTGTGGTAGAAAAGAATAATNGTGAACTGCCTCTTGCATACCTTCAGACATTAGTCGAGTCCATGCCACGTTGTCTTGTGGCACTTCTGCGTACTCGCGGGGGCGCTACACGATATGAGGCAGGTGTACCAGTTTTTTTTGGCCCTTCAATGTATATCTTTCTCTCTCTATATATAATTAGATGTGACTACTTCTCATGAACTTACAAAAAACGTGTCCATAGCCAGTTTCATACGTAATTAACAGTACGTTATTAACTTATTTTTTTATGGAAACTATACCATTATAGCTACTTGTATTATACATTATTTTAACGTTCTTGTTTGAAGATAACAAATAACAGTCAACGAAATACCCTAAACATCATTCCCTCATCCATTACCCATACTCAATAATACAATGATATAAAATAATTTATTCAACTTGTTGTATGAAAATGTTTATTAAAATTTTATAAAATACTTAAAAAATATTGGAACTTATGGTAAATATCCTTCTTAATAAGTACAGAGAAAAAAATCATTTAAAAACTCCCTTTTCACCCGTGTCCCAAAAAACAAATCATTCCCTCACATTTATTGACAATTGAATTGCACTTTTAAATCCCATCATACGTTCCCGTGCTCATGGACTTTTAATAGTTGGCAATACTGTCAACGAAACAATATCATGATTATTTTCCTAAGCGAAGAGATTTGTATACGCGAAATAGTTTTCGTTTATTTATTTAAGTGTTACATTTTCATCCATCATTCCGTTACAATATATTTAAAGAAGGTTATTATTTTATTTTGTTATAATATTTTTGTTGCCTTACATGTTTTAGGAGGTAAACAATTTGCCTCCACTTACAAAACATACTGAGGTTATTTACAATTTTTTGGTTGTTATGTTTGATTTCGTCATTCCCACACTCAGTCCCTCATTAAAATTTTAAATGAGGGAATGATGCATTATTTATATACTGGCTTCATAATAATAAATACATTGAGGAAATTGTATTTTTGGTTTATTATGACATACTTTCTTTAAATTTTTTAGGTTTTATGCTTTGGGAATCATGTTAAAAAAAATAAGCTTAACGAAACAGAAGCTAAAATTAAACAAAAAGAATATGACAGACAACGCAAAGAAAGAATAAAAGCAGACCCTGCAGCTTTAAAAAAACTCCGTGAGAATGAAAGGTTTAAGTATTTGATGAAGAAAGAAATGAGACAAGTGAAACAGCTGTCGGTTATGAGTTCGAGAGAAAGAAGACAGAAGAAAAAACAGTGGAGAGTGAACAGTAAAACTTACAGGGATAAAATTTCACGAACACAGCAATAATTAAAAAGATCATTATACAAAACATCGCCTCCTTGTCCAGCGTCAATAATTGATAAAGTTAAAATTAATAATGTTAGTAATAAGGAGACAATGGCTGCTCGTAGAAGACGGCAATTAAGAAACCCCAGAGAAGCTAAAAAAATTGATCGATCTTCCTCTTAAGCTAAGGTATCATCGCTTTTTAAAATATAAATGTTCCGCCAATAGTGAAAAAAAAAACTCCTTTTATCAGAAGTTCTTATTATGCAATTAGAGGAACGCTACAATACTCTAGGAAACAAACACAAAGATAAGAAGAAATACTGTGACATATAAAAGCCATATCTTTTAAAAAAGATAAAATTACTGTCTTGGCCCAGTACGGTTTTAAAACATGACACTTACAAAAGAGGTGGTCTTCGAAAAGTAAATGTTATACTAAAATTTACCCTGGCGAAGTAATTTCAATTTTTAAAAATGGAGCAATGGTAGGGTGTATGAAAAAAGGAACAACAGCATAGAGATGGCCAGTAATAAAAGATGAAGAGCTGTATTCTTGGGAGTTGATCGTACAAAAAAATTAAAGCGCTAAAGTTAATAAAAAGGGTTGTTATTCTGTGGTAGAAAAGAATAATNGGAGTTGATCGTACAAAAAAATTAAAGCGCTAAAGTTAATAAAAAGGGTTGTTATTCTGTGGTAGAAAAGAATAATTTGTAATTAAATTTCGAGTTATTAAAATTTAAAATATAAGTAAAACAAATGAAATTTTTAGTTCACCAAGTGACAATATTATTTATTATAATCTCAAGAAGATTTGAAATTTATGCTATTAGATAGTTTTTATTTACTAATCAAACTAGTTTTGTAATCTTAATGAATTTTGCTACGATAAAGCTCGTTGTGAGTTAAAATACTAATTATTAGTCGATAGAAGTACTAGAGATCTCAGTAATTTTAAATAATTACCTATAAAAATATTAAAAAACAACGTTTGTCATTTATAAATAAATTAATATTTTTAAAACCATTAATGATTTACTTTTTGATTCAACCATGTAGACATTAATATAGAAATTATGTTAAAAAGTAATTTCCTCACTTGAACGATTATTCCGTCATTATTGATTTTTTTCATAACCACATCTTTTTGATTGAACCTAAGAAAAGTTCGGGACCACCTAGTCATTTGAGATAAGGCACATATGTTCTGTATACTTAATAGACAAAATCGTCAATTCAATCAACTGATATGTTTTTATCTAGCGAGGTATTTTTTTGCAATTTCTTGAGAATTAGCCATTTGTATGTATATATATACAATGAGTCTCTCTAGAGTGAAAATGATACAATGCAGCTTTATTAAAGTTAGTTCTTAAAAGGCACAGGACGAAACAAATGTTTTCAGCCGTGTAAGATTTACTTGTTTTCAATTGGGCTACATAAAAATTGTTAGGTTTATTATAAGTTTGAAAATTTTAAAGGTGAATAAAAGTGAGCATGTAGGCCTACCAATAGTTATTCTGGGCTAAATTAAAAACTCTATGTAATAGTATGCCTACAGTTAAAGTTTATAATATATTTTGTCTAAATTTAGTAGACTATGTGCTACTAAATTGTATTTAAAACATTATGATGAATTGCATATTGCACAACTCAAAAAAGCCAGATATTTTTACAAACTTGAATTTAATCTATTGTATCAGCTTTAATGCTGAGTCACAACTTGTGCTTCTGCTCATGTTAAAACACAATCGACCCAGTATCAGAATTAAAAACAGTAAAATTAATCTCCACTTAACCACTTGCTTCGAAATTTTTTTCCACAAAATCAGGTAGATTGTATCCGCCAAATGTTCAATTAGCAAGTGTTAGGCTTATTNTGCTTCGAAATTTTTTTCCACAAAATCAGGTAGATTGTATCCGCCAAATGTTCAATTAGCAAGTGTTAGGCTTATTATATATAATTTTACTCTTTCTTTTACATTATACATCACAGCTCAATACGGAAAGCTTAGGTCCTATTGCAGATTTTCATCAAAATTGCAATACCGTTTTTTAGAGCGTTATTCATTAGGTAATGGTAAAACTTTGAAATATAAAACGTGGCTGTAAACAGTTTACCAAAAATAATGCTACTATCGCACGGTGGCACGATTAATACAAAATGTGGACACTAGTTTTGCTTCAAAACCACGTGTCGTTTAGGCCTATGTAGGCACAGTTCATCCCAAAATAAATAAGGGAAACTAAAATAATTTAGCCCATCCCTGCTCGAAAACTTTCAAAACGCGNGCACAGTTCATCCCAAAATAAATAAGGGAAACTAAAATAATTTAGCCCATCCCTGCTCGAAAACTTTCAAAACGCGTTAATGAAGCACATCACACTCTAATACAACAATTAAATCAATTATTCACTTATAAAAAAGCCATTACACACTTAACAAACAAGCGCGAAGTCGACGAATATGAACACACGTGACACGACGAAAAAAGCAGCGCTTTTCAGATGTCTCCGGGATACCAACATTAACAATTAAACAATGACATTTTCTATGGCACCTGCAATACGAAATTTATGTTCAAAGTCCCGTGAATGAGTTTAAATATTAAAGCATTGTCTACAAAATAAAATAATAATCGCTTCAACAATACCAGTTCATAATAAGCTACAAAACATTATAATTTCAAAATTAAAATCCTGGTGGTTTTAACAGTTTTTCTTACCGAAAATTGTTTAAGCAACGTTTCAAATTTAAAATCGACAAATTAGAAAATCATAGTATGATATTCTTCTTAAAACAAATATTATATAACGAAAATAATACCGATTTTTACTAATATTTCAGTAAACTGCTGTGTAGAATAGTTATTGCAAGTACAATACACATTTGTTTATTCCAGCAAACTGCCCCGCATGTGCAATCAACATCAAAATCGGCAAAACTTATGTTCAACATATTGCCAATTTTGTATTTGGTAATTCGTCAGCTTCAAAGTTGACGAAACGAAAAACGTTAATTACAAAAATACGTTATCGATTTTGCAGACAAAATCGAGTTACTTGACCACTTTGTTAGAAAATTTTTTTATAATTAGCAAAGCGTGCAGAAAGCGTTACGAAAAATTGGCACGTAATTCGTTACAAAATTACGAAACCAAAACAAACACTTGTGCCCTCGTCGGAATTCGAACCCGGAACACCTTGCGCTAAAGAAGAGCGCGCAACTCACCTTTTATNCAAACACTTGTGCCCTCGTCGGAATTCGAACCCGGAACACCTTGCGCTAAAGAAGAGCGCGCAACTCACCTTTTATCTTGTTTTTAAAAAGTTGCAGTTATTGCTTTTGGAGTGAGTGTACAGAGCGTGAGTCTCGTATTGTAAGTGTGCGGAAGTGACATGTATCGAGCTCAAGTTAGACCGACCTTTTGGCAAATTCCCACTCCACAGGAGCGTGACANGTGTGCGGAAGTGACATGTATCGAGCTCAAGTTAGACCGACCTTTTGGCAAATTCCCACTCCACAGGAGCGTGACATGAGGTCTGATAACCTGTCACGGGGTAACCGGGGCGCAAACTCCCGACCCTCAGACTACAGGTTGGCCACCCTGCCCCTGAGCTATGGGGGCAGGACCCCACTGACTACGGGTGTTGACGATCGACGGCATCGAAACACTAAAGAAGTAAATTTCAGGAAGCCTTAGTAGTAATCAATTTAAAATAATAGCAAACATATGCATTTACTGAACCTAAACTATGTGGACTACTTGGATTCGAATTCTGAACGTATAAATTGTGAAATAAACGCTGTAAATGTGGTACGTACAATATTACAACTAGTGAACATTTAATGCAAGTACAACAACGTCAACGAAACACAAAAGGAAAATTGTAAATTACTTAACCCATGTAAACATTTACCAGAAGACGCAGCAGCCATTTTGTCTTTTCTTCGAAATCATAACCATTCACATGTCAGTGTCGGATCTTGCACCTTGCGCAAATGCGATAGAACACGCACGTACACTAAAGCAGGATTGCACTAAAATTTCCAGTGTCCTTCCTCGGAGTTCACCATTTTATCGGCACCTACTTAAGTCACTCGTAATCAGCTGTGCACTTTCAGTGTAATAAAACCACTTTGTTAGTTGTTGAAGTGTTTCGGCAAAAATTCACCGATTCAACAGCGGAGAGCCTGAAGAACGACCGTAGTTTCAGTTGTTGGCGCTGTGACCAAATTAAATAGTGAAATTTTCACTGATTCGGATTTAGAGTGAAAAGTGCTCAATTATACGTGAAAAGCCTATAACACGCTGTTTAAGTAAGTATTTAATTTTTGTCAAAGTTAAATATAGTTCACTTTATCGTACGGTTTATGCCTTAAATAACAGAAATTATATTTGTGCATTGCCCTATTATAGGATTTTACAACAGTGAAGCACATTACTTGTCGGACAAATATTGTCGAGGTATTGCGAAGAGCGCTCAGATGTCGTGTTGGACATGTGGTTTTGAGATCGTACAATTGCAAAACAAGCATAAAATTAAAAATCAAAATATTAAATAGCATGAATATTTATATTAAAATTTATAAAACTAAAAATAGTGACTTTGGGAAATGTGCTCCGGCTTCGTGTCGAACTTATGTCGTACTCGTACTATTACGAATACAGCATGAGACAATTTACCAAATTTAAATTTCATAAATATTTTCATTATGATTTTTTAAGTTAAACATAGTGGTATTGTGAAATATATTGTAACATTGTGCTGATCTTGGGTCATACTCGTACTGTTGTTAATCACGAAATGAAGCCACTTAAGTTTAATACATATGTTCCTAATAATTTATAAAGTTAAAAANTCGTACTGTTGTTAATCACGAAATGAAGCCACTTAAGTTTAATACATATGTTCCTAATAATTTATAAAGTTAAAAACTGTCCGTTATATTGAAGGATTATGTTTTAGTAAAGCCCGCAGAGGAAAATGAATACGGGTTTGGGGATCAGATACTAACAGTGAAATGATAGAGGAAAACGTGCCGCGCGCAGCCGGTTGAGTATTTATATGCAATCGGGTCAGCGGAATGCCAGATGTAGCTCCGGTTGCAGCATTAATAATGGAACGGGGGCACAGAGTAGATGAGATCTTATGCATTTTGCATATTTACTTTTTTTTTCCTTTCTTTTAGCTCCCCTTCCGACGTGAAAGTCCTGCGAGAATGGTGAGCGGGAAGGAAATATAAGAGGACGCGTTAGCCTCATTGTCACAATTGCTGAGATTCTTCTTTGCTCATTTATTTCATTTCTTTGCACGCAGTCTTTTGTTATGTTCCATTACAGATATGGAAGCTTCTTTCTCTTGAAGACATAATAGTATGCATTAGTATTTTTAAGCCATTTTGATGAACTCTTAGTCAGTCAATTAGAGATACTAATTTAGTGAATTTTTTATGCAATCATATTTCCACATGTCTGTACAGTTTCTTTGTCGTCACACCTAGCCTGCAGCCGTGAGATCATATGAGCTTGAATTTGTGTTTGTTTCGCACTGTGTTGCCCTTGGCACTTTAACCGTTCCCGTCACGCAAAATTATGCTGACTTTGCGTTTTGTCCGAGGGATCCCGTAGAAAAAAGGGCCCTTTATACCCGCACTTTTCTGCAACCGAGTGCCATCCAGTAGGTGCTGTTGGTACTTATTTTAGCGTATCCTTCCGCTCACAACGTGGTACTTCGAGCTCGTTCTGAATTTTTCTCCGGCTACTGGTGGACGCATCTCGCTGCCGTACCGAAAACTGTCTTGTGTTTAACAAGATGTGGTCACCTAGTGTGCTGTGAGAAATATGTTTTAAAAAATGAACATTAGACTGAATCTAAGAAGATTAGAAAAGCGCGGATTGTGCGCTTGTGTGTGTTTGTAGAAGTTTGTTACAAGCCAATCCGTCTTCATTTAAGTATTCGTCAAATCCTTCTATGGGTTAAGTTGGTTACCAGCAATTTTGTTTATATGTAACGCGTTTGTGCACGGTGCGTTTTTTCCCCTTCCTTCTTTCTTTGAGATTATGTTGTGGATGTTCATCTGTATGTTTGATTGGCTCTCTGCAAAAATGATTTAATTTCATCGGCTTCAGTGTGACGTATCCAGCATATGTTCAGTTCCTAATGATGTCCGTATTATTAAGGCGTAGTTGACTCAATCACTACTAGTTCAGCTTTTCCTAAAATTCATTAGCTAATCATAAATTTCCGGAACCTATAATTTGGTTGCAAGACAAAGAATATATTTTGTAAATCTGTTAAAGTGATGAAACAAAAATTTATTAATGCAGAAATTATATATTTTTTTAAACTGGCAGGATATAAAATTTAAATTAATAATGTCCAAGAGGTAAATTTAAAATAAAAATGATAATTATTCGTAAGGGGCTCCAGATGCATGTCTCTCCTCAGCTGCATTTTTTTAGGAGTTTAATAATTTTACTTCCTAACTCAATGTGTTAATTCTTTGTATCTTATCACAAATATTGCGAGATCACAATTTCGTGTTTACCTATTTGATTTTTAAATACAATTTCACAAATCCACTGATTTCATTGTTTTGATTGGTCATCCTTTTGTTTTCAAACTAAATTCTGTAACCTCTGGCGTTTACTGGTTATATGAAATTTTAGTAGTCCTTCGTTTTAATGATTTATACCACATTGTTCCAGCACGAAGTTTTATTTATTCATAACGCAAGGTTTGGTAGCAGATAACATATTTGTTAGTGGTACAACATATTAAATTTGGAACAATTTTCGTCATAGTGACCGAATACCGATGTAACATTTGCCGAAGTCACCTTCATTTTGAAATTCCCACGAAGCAAATAAATTAATTATACCATACGAAAAGCGCTTAAAACCGTTCTAATTTCTTATATAAAAGCTACAATATAAACCACATGAGTACTTTAAATTTAATTATGGTGTAGATTGATGTATTTTAGAATAGTTGCATCTAGGTTTTACGTCCTAGTTTTAATATAGCGTGCATCTTAATGATTTTTTAATGCCTATTCCGCATTACAGGCATATGTGTCTCTTTATCGTTTAATGCTGTTTACTTGCGCAGATGAGCCTCTAGGAGGCATAAAAGTCCATCTATCATTCATAGCTGCAAGACACCGAATAAGACCTTAGTAGCTGTGTGAAAAGTGTGAACCACAAAGCCATGTTCAGTGAATACGCAGTATGCCCCTACGTCGCATTCTACAAGCCTCTGCCCAGCTGGATGAGTTTAAGAGAGGCCGTATAGTTGGCCTCTGAGTGGCATGTTGGACGTTTCGGCCCATTGCTCATCACTAGAATCGTTCTTCCTACAGTGTGAATCGGCGTTGAACGCAGTGGGAACAGGAGGGTCCACACAACCGTCGAGAAGGTTTGGGTCTACCCCAGCGGATCACTAGCAGGGAGGATTGTTTCATTGTGCCTCAGGTTCTAGGCACTCGAGCATCACTGCGCACGATCCAAAGACAAGTCTCCGCAGCTGATGTGTCCACCAGTACCATATCCAGGCGGCTAGTAGAGCGGTATCTGTCGTTGCGGCTTACTTTATGACGTCAACCAATACGACCTGAGCATCGCAGAGCACCTGTGACGTTCTGTCGAGAAAGAGCATCTTTGCAGTTTGCGGATTGGCGACGAATCACGGTTCTGTCTGATTACAGACGACCGCCGAATTTGAGACTGGAGATGTCCTGGCCAGCGCCGTGATCCAGGCTTCATTCTAGAGCAGCACACCGCCCCAACGAGAGGTGTCATGGTGTGGGGTGCCATATCCTACGAATTGCGCACCCCATTTGTGGTGATGGAATTAAACCCGATGGCGTGGCACGGAGATACGTCTAGAAAATTCTGCTACCGTGTGATGGCCTAGGCACATCAAAACTATGCATTAGTTCACCTCGCGTCGGTTTATTGCTTCTACATGAGGACCGTGTACATGGCGTACCCTTGGTGCGAAGAGACCCGTTCTATTGACCACCTCGCTGCTGTGGCCGTCATGACTGCTGGATGGCAAGTGGCGCGTGGTGCGTTGGTGTGCCGCTTAGATGCCTCGCCTGCTGCCCCTTCTCAACCCTGCTCGTCTCCATGACAACGTGACACCGGCCAGCCATGACATTTCCCGGGGGAGTTTCCGCTCCGGGATCGTCGGGAAATGTTCTAGAAGACGACGAATATTTGTATATAAGACTAGTGTTTTCCCCTGCTCGGGGAAACAGTCCAAGGACTTTATTGGGGAAGGAATTGCTATGCATTGATTTTAAAAGGGGGGAGGGATGCTCTGCATAATTTATGAAATATATGCAGCCTTTATATTTTAATAATTTTGTAAACAACAATAGATAAATATAAATTGAAAGATCTTTGTGGGGAAACTAACAAGTCAAAGGATTTAAGTAAACTTTTAAATATATTTTGTAATTCCATATTGCGAATAAATATATTATTACTTAAGAAAAAACAGAAAATATATTTTTGTGTAAATACGAAATGTTTCACTGTGCAAACCCAAACTTATGATACCCTTCGATGACAAACTAACAGGTGTCTTTATTTCTTGGAAAAATTTCCATCTTCCTGAGGAAACAGAGATGGATACCTAATTGCTTGTGTCAGCAGAAACATTTACAACCATATGTGCTTCTTCTCGCCCTGACGCAGCTTGACAACCTAATTTTTTCAAACAATAATGCCTGGCCTCAAACAGAACGAGTATTTCTAGCCTACCTTCGTGATGTCAACATGCTTCCTTGGCCAGAAATGTCACGAGAACTTTCTTCCATCGAGAACATTTGGGAAAAATTGGATGTAAACTTTGGCCAGTGGCAATTACTGCGTATTTGGAATGTTAGTTGCAACAGCTGTGGCAGAATCTTCCTCAGGTGAACTTCCGACATCTGGATGTCTCAGTGTCCAACCGTATCGCCACCTCTCTCCGTACTACAGGCAGTCCACTGCCATTTTAAGTGCTTCCTATAAGTGAGGGTCACCAGCAATACATGAATGGTGTGGTAAAATATTTTGATGTCATTTCCTGTGCCTGACCCACTTACATGCCCCTGCGATGGTACCTTCATGGTAATCAATTCATTTTTTACATATGTGATAGTTTATATATATACATGGTCGAATCACATTATTGTGACAACCTGCTAGAAGTGTCATCTGCCGCATGTAGCCCTTGGCATATAGCCCGTGACGTGGGATGGAGAAGCGGGTATATACACAGAGGTGAAAAAAGTCATGGGATAGCAATATGCAATTATGCAGATGGCAGTAGTATTGCGTAAAAAATGTATAAATGGGCAGTGCATTGGTTGGGCTTTCATTCGTAGTCAAGTGATTCATGTGAAAAGGTTTCTGATGTGATTATGACCGCATGATGGGAATTAACAGACTTTGAACGCGGAATGGTAGTTGTAGCTAGACGCATGGGACATTCCATTTCGGAAATGGTTAGGGAATTCAACATTCTGAGATCCACAGTGTCAAGAGTGTACCGAGAATACCTAATTTCAGGCATAACCTCCCATCATGGACAACGCAGTGGCTGACCGCCTGCACTTAATGACCGAGACCAACAACGTGTGCGCAGAATGGTCAGTGTTAACAGACAAGCAACACTGCGGGAAATAACCACAGGAATCAATGTAGGACATACAACGGACGTGTCCGTTAGGACAGTGAGGCGAATTTTGGCTTTACTGGGCTATGCCAGCAGAAGACCGACTCGAGTGCCTTTACTAACAGCACAACATCGCCTGCAGCACCTCTCATGGGCTCGTGACCATATCGGTTGGACCCTAGACGACTGGAGAACCATGGCTTGGTCAGATGAGTCCCGATTTCAGTTGGTAAGAGCTGATGGTAGGGTTCGAGTGTGGTGTAGACCCCACGAATCCATGGACCCAAGTTGTCAACAGGGAAATGTGCAAGATGGTGGTGGCACAATAATGGTGTGGGCTGTTTTTACATGGAGTAGACTTGGTCTTCTGGTCCAACTGAACATATCATTGACTGGAAAGGGTTATGTTCAGCTACTTGGAGACCACTTGCAGCCATTCATGGACTTCATGTACCCAAACAACGATGGAATTTTTATGGATGACAATGTGCCATGTAACCGGGCCACAACTTTTCGCGGATAATTCCTGCGGATGATTTGGCCACCAAGATCGCCCGACATGAATCTTATCGAGCATTTATGGGACATAATTGAGAAGTCAGTTCATGCACAAACTCCTGCACATGCAATTATGGACCTCTATAGATGCAGCATGGCTCAATATTTCTGCCGGAGACTTCCAACGACTTATTGAGTCCGTGCCATGTTGAGTTGCTGCACTTCGCCGGGTAAAAGAGGTCCAACACAATCTTAGGAGGTATCCCATAACTTTTGTCGTCTCAGTGTAATGCAACCAATAGCTTGGCTGTACACAGGATGGTTCCTGCTGCCATGATTAAGATAAGCGATTTAACCGATTTACAAAAAAGGATCATCAACAGCCTTCGGGCAAAGGGGGGCATCATTTCGGAAACAGCAACGTTTGTGAAATGTTCACATGCCTCTGCGGTAAAGGTGTATTGTGAGTTGACGAATGACACCATTGGAAATAACTGTCGTGAAAACTGCGGATCTCCACGTGCTATTACTATCCTAGGTGAACGTTAACTACGACATTGCGTGAAGGCAATCCGATAGGCTACAGTGGAACAATTTACCATCCAAATTAACCAGGGGCATCCAGACATGTGTCTACCGCAACCGTTCAGCGAACCCTTCTGCAAATGGGGCTCCGGAATAGACGAAGTGTAACTGCACCCATGCTAACACAGGTGCATCTACGAAAACGATTGGAATTTTCTCTAGAGTATAGCGACTGGACCACTATTGATTGATGACGGGCAACCTCAGACGAGTCACGTTTTTAGCTGCATAGAACGGATGGACGTCAGCGTGTCCGGCGAGAAACATCTGAGAACCGACACCTGGCATCCATTGCTGGACGAACACAAGGCGGTGGGGGCAGTGTTATGGTTTCAGACTTGTTCTCATGGTATTCTCTAGGTCCCATCACCCGTGTGGAAGTCACTGTTGATAAATTTGGCTATGAATCCATCCTCGGCGATCACGTCCATCCGTACTTGATGATTGTCTTTCCTCGAGGATGGGATCTTCCAACACGATAATGCGCCTTGCCATATTGCTAGAGGTGTCCGCATGTGGCTGGAAGAGCATGATCAAGACACCCCCGATCTTTATCCAATTGAACATACGTGTGACCACATCGGTCGTCGTGTTCGCCGTCTGGCTCCTATTCAACAATTGTGGGTCGCACTGCAGACAGCATGGTTCCAGATACATGTGGGGACCTACCAGCACCAGACAGTCACTGCCAGCTCGGCTAGCTGCTGTCCGGGGTAGCGAAGGGTGGTTACTATGGATAGTAGCAGGTGGAAATTATATATATATATATACACAAACACAACCAATATTGTTTGTGAAATTTACAACACCCAAAAAGAATGATCCGAGTGAATCCATACTTGGATGGTATGTACTTGCAGTGTACTAGCAATAATTAATTACGATTACTGAGATGTGGCATACACATAGGCACAGCAGCGCGCTCTCTTGTGTGACCGGAAAGGCCAGTGGTTTGCCAAACTCAGTTAGTGAAGAACCGTCAAACAAAGCGTAATAAAGGGCCAGTTTGCCTCGTTGACGTCAAAGTGCGTCATATCAGCATGTGACAGAGTTCGAACGGGGCAGAATGATCGTTGTCCAGGAAACAGGTTTGTCATACAGTGACATTTCGGCTCATACAGGGCGTGCTACTACAATAGTGAGGCATGTTTGGAACCAGTGGATAGAAGAGGGTCGTACGAAGCGACGAGCGGGTACTGGACCACACAATGTGACTACAGCACTGGATGACGACCATCTTGTATGGATGGCCATAACGGACCATTCAGCCTTGTCCACAGTCTTGGCTCGACACTGCAGCACTGCAACTGGGGTGGACCTGTCAGTGTTGACAGTTCGACGCCATCTGCTTCAGGCTGGACTGGTGGCACAGGTGCCATTGTGTCGGCTTCAATTGTCCAGAAACCGCAAATGGCTCAGACTGCAATGGGCACATGAACGCCGTCGCTGGTGTGCTGAGTGGTAAAATGTTGTGTTTTAGGATGAGTCCTTCTTCAACCTGCCCAATGGTGATGTCCACATATGTTAGACGCTACCGTCGTGACCCCAATCTGGCAGACTTCATTGTGGTTACAGAATAGCTGGCAAATGCCAAGTATGATGGTATGGGGCGCCATTTGATACAATACTTTATCTCGACTCCTTCATATTGAGGCCAATCTGAATAACAACCGCTACATCAGGGAAGTTTTAGAGTGAGGTATTGCTCCTACTTCAGGCGATTTTATATGCCATATTTCAGCAGGACAATGTCCGGCCACATGTGGCGAGGAATGTGCAAGCCTTCTTTAATGAACTACATGTACCACTGCTTACCTGACCTGTATGCTCACCTAAAATTTCATCTATCGTATATGTCTGGAATATGATTGGTCGGCGACTTGTTCGTTATGGTCTTCCAGCAAACATCTGTTGATGCTTTGTGGACTCTACACATACAAATTGCGTGGAGGGAGATTCCCCAGGAACATATCAAGGTCCTCTTTGATTCCATGCCACTATGTCTAGGGATTCTGATCGCAGCACATGGGGGCATCACACCATACTGAATTCTCCAGTACAGAGATCATGCACAGTTCTGTAATCATAATTAAGTGTGTATTGTCATGTACCTAATCTGTGGAACAATGTTCATTTAAATACATGTATACTTCTTGGTGTTGCATTTTTCACAAACTTTAGTGTTTATACAAACACCATGTGATTAATTTACCTTGAGACTACATAATAACGCGAAATTAATGTATCGCATGACAAAAAGTGTCGAATTAAATCCCCTCCATTTTAGAGGGGGAATTCAAGCTCGCAAAAAAAAATTGATCACAATAGCCATAAAGGATGGCGACAAGAGTTTCCATCTGATATATGTGTTGTTGCAGATTCAGATTCTATGTCAATATGTATGAAATATTTATTATATACTGTTTCTGCGAATCCTTCTATATGGTGTTATAATCGGTGCAAAGCATACACCTGGTTATATCAATTGCGAACCAAAATGAATCCGCGATACAAACAAACTACCACATTTGTCTCTTAAACATGTTGTTCGAACTGTGATAGATGGCGCGCCAGGCAGCAGGATGTAGTTATGTTTCTAAATTTTTTTCAAGTGGAACCCAAGTGTTATAATACATACTGCGTCAAGGTTCAAGAAACATAACCTTTATGATTCAAATCACGTAAATGTCGATAATGTGTGCAAAGGGTCCCCTTAGCTCTCACCATCAAGGTGCTTGTTATCTGTGATTCTCTTTGTCCCTCATCTTCCGGATGCGTGATCGAAACGCTCTAAATGATTGCCTTCAACTTCAATGTATGAAGTAATCCGTGTCTCAACTGATGGTATATAATGTAAAAGGGCGTTTGCTTCAGTTTGTGCACAAGCATTTCGAATTCATTAGATCATGTTGTCGCAGGTTGTTGGCACTTCGAGGTAGAACTTATTTTTGNTTGTGCACAAGCATTTCGAATTCATTAGATCATGTTGTCGCAGGTTGTTGGCACTTCGAGGTAGAACTTATTTTTCAGAAAACACCACAAAATTAAATCTAGTGATGTAATGTCCGACGATCTGGCTGGCCAATTTGCTTGACCATATCTAGCGAAACAGCTACCATTATAATCGCTTTTCAATATCACCTGTGCTTCTACATAATGAGACAACCGCCATGTAGAAATCATGTGTTCTGTGACTTTTCGAAGCTTAGGTCTTCATGCAATATCGGTAGGTTGTCNTTGTGCACAAGCATTTCGAATTCATTAGATCATGTTGTCGCAGGTTGTTGGCACTTCGAGGTAGAACTTATTTTTGAGAAAACACCACAAAATTAAATCTAGTGATGTAATGTCCGACGATCTGGCTGGCCAATTTGCTTGACCATATCTAGCGAAACAGCTACCATTATAATCGCTTTTCAATATCACCTGTGCTGCTACATAATGAGCTGGACAACCGCCATGTAGAAATCATGTGTTCTGTGACTTTTCGAAGCTTAGGTCTTCATGCAATATCGGTAGGTTGTCNGACAACCGCCATGTAGAAATCATGTGTTCTGTGACTTTTCGAAGCTTAGGTCTTCATGCAATATCGGTAGGTTGTCTTGCGGAAGTTGCAGTATTTTTCGTAATTCAAGGAACCTTCAATTAAATAGGGACGAAATATGTTTAGGCCTATGATACCACAGTAAACATTAACATGCCACGGACGCTGATGTTCAACTTCACGCAACCAGTGTTGTGTCGATTAACCTCACTGTAGTTCGTGAAAGTCGACTCATCTGAGAAGAATACGCCGCGAATGAAATCCGTGATTCTTTTTTTCGTTCCAGTGCCTATTGACAAAACCTAACTAGATTTTGGAAATCAATGCCGTGTAGTTCTTGATGCATATGCAGTTGGTAGGAATGCCATTTATCACACTTTAGTATTATACAAACACTAGGTTGCGATATTTATATGCCACTATCTCGAGTGCTTGCATGGGGGTAATAGGCCTCCGCAGCTAGCACTGCTACTTGATTATTTTCTCCTCTAACTGTTTCCCTACGCGTCCTTTCACTAGGTTGCACACTTTCGTCGCTAGAAAACTGTTTGGCAACTCGGAAAAAANAACTGTTTCCCTACGCGTCCTTTCACTAGGTTGCACACTTTCGTCGCTAGAAAACTGTTTGGCAACTCGGAAAAAAAGACGTGCATGATGACCACACCCATTGTCTGGAAAACCCTCAGCATAAAGGATGACAGCACTGTTGACGTTNAAAAAAGACGTGCATGATGACCACACCCATTGTCTGGAAAACCCTCAGCATAAAGGATGACAGCACTGTTGACGTTTCCTCCACATTCGCCATACCAAAATCGTATCGATTTTTTCTTTTACAGATAATAATACCATACTTGTAGAATATCAAAAGCACCCTCAATGAAATACGACATAAACTTAATATCAAACGTACGGCATGACCATCTGCTCCCAACGATTTTAAGAACGCGGCAGTTCAAAACATGTGTGTTGGGGATCGCAATTTGCTCTTCGAAAGCACACCGTAGGCACAGGCACTGGTGATTTTTATATGCTTAGATGCGATAGATGTCTTATGCTCAATATAACCCGCACATCAGGGACGGGCACACGAATGCGACCTAAAAGCCAAGTGCTCGGTTGCGCCGTGTGGTGGAAGGTGGCGCACCTACCACACACTCTACCTACTGCACTGTCTCCAACGACACCACACATGTACATGTTTCGTTCCAGTAGTTTACGTTTAAGCATATGGTAAATTAATCTGTTACAAACTATGGGGTTTCCCATATGCATTTTAAATATTCCTTCTGGTGACGCACAAGGAGTCTCGGTCTCACTGAAAGCATTCACCCAGATGGTGAGATTCAAGGGGACTCTATGTAAACATTTTTACATCAGCATGTTTCGAAATATTACAAATTACGTTTCTTAAAATTAAATGCGTAATACATAACATCATGGTGATTCCCCTTGCAAATATGCATAGAAAATTACTCACTTCTCGCTGCCTGTAGCGCCATATAGCACAGGTCGAACAAGGCATATAAGACACACAAATGGTAGTTTGTATCGCGGATTTGTTCTGGAATAAAACGTGGCGGCTCCCAATTGATGATACCAAAGGTAATTGCTCTGCACCGATAATAGCACCATCTACAAAGAATCGAAAAAAAAAATATTTATAAATTGTTATATGTATTGATGTCGAATCCGTATTTGTAATAAAAAATAGTGTTCCCATGGGACATTTTGACGTTGTTTTCCCACCTCTCTCCCACCCTCCAGATGGAATGATGGTAAACTAAATTTTGCAGGCATGAATTGCCCCCTCGAAAATAGTGGGGGGTTTACTTGAACTCTTTTTGTCGTCCGACGCATCTATTTCTGATTATTCCGTAGTCTTAGGTTAAATGAATAATCTGGCATATCTCACAATAACTGAATTTCTCGCCTTAATTTCATAATTATCGACCAAATTTTAGGTGATTGGGGAAAACGTCACTTCGTGAAGTGCCGAATTATTAACTTTTAACACCTGGTACTTGTATTATTTATGACAATTATTAAAATGCTACTCCAATCGGCCGATTATCAAAGACACTCTGGAGGCTCGTAACAAGTAAACATTTAAGCATTTAAGTAAAAACTATAAGTAAATAATTTCTGTTTTGTGTCTTATTACGCGGTGTAAGTTATGCTCGTTGTATTTATTGTGTTACGGAAGTGTTTAATCAATCGATGGTTACTTTTGATTGTGCTCTATTGAGGGCGATAATGCTTATCAGAAATAATTTAGTTAAATGTTTTATCGCACTTGTCTCTTTTAAAACTTATTTTTTATATTTATAAATTAAAATGTCATGTGCATGCATCTGATAATCACACTTTAAGTAAAATTTTATTTAAACAAAAGCGGGATGAAAGGTTCAAAGTACTCTAACATATTTCTCATAAAATAGCTGAAATAATCTAAATAAATTCTGCTTAAAATTCATTAACCGAAAAAAAGGATAAAAAATATGGTTGAAATGCCGGTGGTGTAGCTGAAAAAACTTGTGCATCAAAACCTTTTTACACTACATAATTAATTTTACATGTATATGTGATGAATTATTAAAGAAGAAAAAAATTACAATGCGCATTATACGCCACCATGACTGTGACCGTCATAGCAACTTCTATAACATTAAAAATTAAATAAAAATTATGGATATTGATACCCCTTTCACAGCTATTTTAATTTTATATTTAGTTGTCATTCCCATTTTGCCAAGCGCAGTTAATAAAAAAAAGATTACCGAAAAATTCTGTTTAAAATGGCGATACCAAAGAGTTGTCTGGAATAATGCGACAAAATAAGCTCGTAAAATGCCACTTGTTACTCTCGGGTGTGCGTTCGGTGGTCAGGAATGTCCTTATAGGTGTATGGATCCTATGTTTTTACTGCACGCTATTGTTGCCTTACAAGAGATTACTGCCAGAAAATATTAATTCAACTAATGTAACTAAAATAAATTGTAGCTAATATTATATTTAAATAAGAGCCACGTATAAACGTTCTGTGGGTGAAGATGAAAATGTTGTATATTATCTGAAACTGTTAGCGAAAATTTATGTTCTCTGTTAAATACTATCTCATTATTTGCTGTATATACTTCAAGTGTGTTTAACTTCGTGTTACTATCACGATCGGATTACGTCTGTTTTTCACGCCATCAGATAACTCCGAGACGCAACAAACGAGTAGAAATGGCGGGACCAAATCATGTAAAACCAAATAATTTTTGTTACAACTACAAAAGACCTGTAGCAGCTAATTTTTATATTTTTCAACGCGGCCACCGTAGTTGAGGTTAAAATTTTAAAATCACCTTTGTTTTATTATACCCAATGTTCGTAAAATATTGTTGATGTTATAAATAATTTTTGACGATACGATTTTTGTTGTTTCATTTAAATTTGTACAAATAAGTCCAAAACATGTGTCAAAGGTAATAGTGTATGTGTGTTTAGTTGCTTCAAGTCTATCTAAAATGAGCATTTTTATAGTGAGATATTTTAAACACAAAAAAATCAGCTTACTGCACGGAAGGATGTCTCTTTTACACGGTAATGATTTATTACGTGAGTTAAAATTAAGTTGTGTTCTACATTTACACATGAAGTAATATTCATAAAACATGGCCGTAAATGTTTGTTCTTTAATGAACATAATGTTAACGGAAATGCAAGCTGTACCGTACGAGATAGTTATATTAAAAGTGAATCTTTCCTAACATTAAAACAATTGTCATCTGTTAGATCTCACGCAGGTTATTGTGGTTGTCCACAGACCGCGCTCATTAAAGCTTGACGCAGCCGACAACTGGGGATNAAATGGTAGTTTGTATCGCGGATTTGTTCTGGAATAAAACGTGGCGGCTCCCAATTGATGATACCAAAGGTAATTATTCTGCACCGATAATAGCACCATCTACAAAGAATCGAAAAAAATAATATTTATAAATTGTTATATGTATTGATGTCGAATCCGTATTTGTAATAAAAAATAGTGTTCCCATGGGACATTTTGACGTTGTTTTCCCACCTCTCTCCCACCCTCCAGATGGAATGATGGTAAACTAAATTTTGCAGGCATGAATTGCCCCCTCGAAAATAGTGGGGGTTTACTTGAACTCTTTTTGTCGTCCGACGCATCTATTTCGGATTATTCCGTAGTCTTAGGTTAAATGAATAATCTGGCATATCTCACAATAACTGAATTTCTCGCCTTAATTTCATAATTATCGACCAAATTTTAGGTGATTGGGGAAAACGTCACTTCGTGAAGTGCCGAATTATTAACTTTTAACACCTGGTACTTGTATTATTTATGACAATTATTAAAATGCTACTCCAATCGGCCGATTATCAAAGACACTCTGGAGGCTCGTAACAAGTAAACATTTAAGCATTTAAGTAAAAACTATAAGTAAATAATTTCTGTTTTGTGTCTTATTACGCGGTGTAAGTTATGCTCGTTGTATTTATTGTGTTACGGAAGTGTTTAATCAATCGTTGGTTACTTTTGATTGTGCTCTATTGAGGGCGATAATGCTTATCAGAAATAATTTAGTTAAATGTTTTATCGCACTTGTCTCTTTTAAAACTTATTTTTTATATTTATAAATTAAAATGTCATGTGCATGCATCTGATAATCACACTTTAAGTAATATTTTATTTAAACAAAAGCGGGATGAAAGGTTCAAAGTACTCTAACATATTTCTCATAAAAGAGCTTAAATAATCTAAATAAATTCTGCTTAAAATTCATTAACCGAAAAAAAGGATTTAAAATATGGTTGAAATGCCGGTGGTGTAGCTGAAAAAACTTGTGCATCAAAACCTTTTTACACTACATAATTAATTTTACATGTATATGTGATGAATTATTAAAGAAGAAAAAAATTACAATGCGCATTATACGCCACCATGACTGTGACCGTCATAGCAACTTCTATAACATTAAAAATTAAATAAAAATTATGGATATTGATACCCCTTTCACATTAATTTTAATTTTATATTTAGTTGTCATTCCAATTTTGCCAAGCGCAGTTAATAAAAAAAAAGATTACCCAAAAATTCTGTTTAAAATGGCGATACCAAAGAGTTGTCTGGAATAATGCGACAAAATAAGCTCGTAAAATACCACTTGTTACTCTCGAGTGTGCGTTCGGTGGTCAGGAATGTCCTTATAGGTATATGGATCCTATGTTTTTACTGCACGCTATTGTTGCCTTACAAGAGATTACTGCCAGAAAATATAAATTCAACTAATGTAACTAAAATTAATTGTAGCTAATATTATATTTAAATAAGAGCCACGTATAAACGTTCTGTGGGTGAAGATGAAAATGTTGTATATTATCTGAAACTGTTAGCGAAAATTGATGTTCTCTGTTAAATACTATCTCATTATTTGCTGTATATACTTCAAGTGTGTTTAACTTCGTGTTACTATCACGATCGGATTACGTCTGTTTTGCACGCCATCAGATAACTCCGAGACGCAACAAACGAGTAGAAATGGCGAAACCAAATCATGTAAAACCAAATACTTTTTGTTACAACTACAAAAGACCTGTAGCAGCTAATTTTAATATTTTTCAACGTGGCCACCGTAGTTGAGGTTAAAATTTTAAAATCACCTTGGTTTTATTATACCCAATGTTCGTAAAATATTGTTGATGTTATAAATAATTTTTGACGATACGATTTTTGTTGTTTCATTTAAATTTGTACAAATAAGTCCAAAACATGTGTCAAAGGTAATAGTGTATGTGTGTTTAGTTGCTTCAAGTCTATCTAAAATGAGCATTTTTATAGTGAGATATTTTAAACACAAAAAAATCAGCTTACTGCACGGAAGGATGTCTCTTTTACACGGTAATGATTTATTACGTGAGTTAAAATTAAGTTGTGTTCTACATTTACACATGAAGTAATATTCATAAAACATGGCCGTAAATGTTTGTTCTTTAATGAACATAATGTTAACGGAAATGCAAGCAGTACCGTACGAGATAGTTATTTTAAAAGTGAATCTTTCCTAACATTAAAACAATTGTCATCTCTTAGATCTCACGCAGGTTATTGTGGTTGTCCACAGACCGCGCTCATTAAAGCTTGACGCAGCCGACAACTGGGGATNTTAGATCTCACGCAGGTTATTGTGGTTGTCCACAGACCGCGCTCATTAAAGCTTGACGCAGCCGACAACTGGGGATTTGAGAATTATCTAGGTATGAAAATAACGGTATAATAATTGTTAACCATTATAAGAATTTGGAGCATGCAGTATTAATATAATTTGCGATGAAATTAAATTCCCATCATGCAACACGCGAATTAAAGCAGTTGGTAAATTTACTGCCTTTCCCATAGAGGTGATGTAGTATTTATTGCGAGTATCAGTGCCACCCCTGACGCTTTCCTTAAAAGCTTCGAATGCGCGAAGAAGTCCAAGCGACTGAACACATTTAGCAAAATTGACGCAAGCAAAGCGGGCATTCCCATTAGTTTATGACTCAATTTTCTTCTAAAAATTCTTTCTCCGTATGTTTGTATGTTGGTTTCTCGTTACCTAGTTTGCTGGTATACAAATCAGAGTATCATCTGGTCTACTACAGAGAACTGTGAAATAAGTAATAGTGACTGGGGTCAAGGCAACAGATGTAAAAGTCGCTATCAGACACAAGTCTCGTTCCCTGGAACTTTCGCATCCAATCAGCAAATAGATACTCCCACATCAAAGGAACCGCCACGCCATTTTACTTCTGTATATTTGACTTTTCTGTGGTTACTACGTGGAGAATCCATTCGCTGATTGGATGCGCGAGGTTCTCGGAACGGGCTTTGTATCTAATTCTTTCCCGCGTGCCTCCAAAGATTACCTGTTGGCTGGGCTGCCGACAGACAAGTAAAACACAAGGAACTAATTGGCGAACGGCCTTCCGACATGTTGTTGGTTAGTGACGCGATACTCCTGGCGGGTATGGCCCGAGTTTGCTGATTTAGCGACTGTTTCTCATCTGCAAACCTACCTATTCTGTGTCTTCGCGGTGACAAGGAACTCATTGTGTCCTTGACCCAAGTCACTATCACTTATTTTACAGTTATCTGCACCAGAACAAATGATACTCTGATTTATGTACCAGCAAACTAAGTAAAAATAAACAAACATACTTAGAAAGAATTTTTAGAATAAAAGGGAGTCATAACCTTATGGGAATGTAACCCTAGTACCCGCTTTGCTTGCGTTAATTTTGCAAAATGTGTTCAGTCGCTGGGACTTCTTCGCGCATTCGAAGCTTTTAAGGCAAGCGACAAGGGCGGCACTGATACACGCAATAAATACTACATCACCTCTATGAAAATGGCCGTGAATTTACCAACTTCTTTAATTCGTGTGTTGCACGATGGGAATTTAATTTCATCGCAAATTATATTAATACTGCATGCTCCAAATTCTTATAATGGCTAAACATTTCTACGCCGTTATTTGCGTACATAAATAATTCTGACATCACCAGTTGTAAAAAATTAATTAAAAATTATATAGTCGGGGAAGGAATTGATAAATTTAGGGCAACGTCCATCAAAATAACATTTGCTGTTCGCAGCATGTGTCCAAGGCCAAAAGTTCAGAAAATGTTCCCACCTTTCTCGTGTAAGCATGTAGTAGAAAGACAAAACCATTGCGTCTTTCCACTGGATATAAACAATGCTATTGAAGAGAAAAAACTTTTAGAAATAATCTCAAACTTATTCACGCTAGCTTCTTTTCTCAATACGTGGTGCATCGTTATCACTCCCATGTGCTTGTGAGGCCATTGTGAGGAATGACAAATTACTAAAGNTTTCTCAATACGTGGTGCATCGTTATCACTCCCATGTGCTTGTGAGGCCATTGTGAGGAATGACAAATTACTAAAGACTGTTTACAGTTAACTGAGTACTTTTAAAGCCGTACTAAGTACCTAGTTTTGTTATAATCTTGTATTCTGCCGCCAAATGTAAATTAATATTGTCAAGGGCCATGCTCTTTAACCATGCGCTATTCATGTGTAGTTGTGGTATTTTTTTTATCAAATTAAATGTGTAAATTATATGCAAATGCGTGCCCATGTGTATAAAACAAGAAAAAATATAAAACAATTAAAATAGTACACTTTCAATCAAGCGCCAAGACTTAGAAATATTTTTTATTAATTTGCTGCCAACATAACTGGGAGCCAACATGCCAGTGTGTACTGCAGTATATATGTACCTTCTTATGGGCACTTAAATGTTCCAATGGTTGAATTAAAATGTGCTTGCTTTACTTTGAATATCCGTTATCCCATGTCATTGCTCTATGCCTGTCTAAGAAAGTCAAANTTCTCAATACGTGGTGCATCGTTATCACTCCCATGTGCTTGTGAGGCCATTGTGAGGAATGACAAATTACTAAAGGCTGTTTACAGTTAACTGAGCACTTTTAAAGCCGTACTAAGTACCTAGTTTTGTTATAATCTTGTATTCTGCCGCCAAATGTAAATAAATATTGTCAAGGGCCATGCTCTTTAACCATGCGCTATTCATGTGTAGTTGTGGTATTTTTTTTATCAAATTAAATGTGTAAATTATATGCAAATGCGTGCCCATGTGTATAAAACAAGAATAAATATAAAACAATTAAAATAGTACACTTTCAATCAAGCGCCAAGACTTAGAAATATTTTTTATTAATTTGCTGCCAACATAACTGGGAGCCAACATGCCAGTGTGTACTGCAGTATGTTGGATTAAGATTATAATTAGGTGTAGATGTTTAATTATTAGGTCTGTTCGACCTTTTAATGTACCTTCTTATGGGCACTTAAATGTTCCAATGGTTTAATTAAAATGTGCTTGCTTTACTTTGAATATCCGTTATCCCATGTCATTGCTCTATGCCTGTCTAAGAAAGTCAAACATGGTTCTCCCTCTTATTACTTCCTTTCCAGCAGACCACCGTAGGGCATATGTTTGGCTATCTTGAAAAACTCTTCGGTACAATGGCAACATGAGCACACGGGAATTGATACAGAGAGATAACTAGTGTCCAACCAGAAAACCACCAGCGTCAAAACATTAACAATTATAATGGCTTCGTACCTGCTACGTGTCGGAGCAGCGGTGGAGTAATGATCAGACGACTAGCCTCCGGCCATGGTCGAACGTGCTCGAATATCAGCAGAGTTACACCCAGTCTTTTCCATGTGAGTAACGTGGCGGACGTTGCCGCTGAATGGTGGGTTTCTTCGGGGAGTTTCTCCTACCATCGCACTCCGCTGATATTCTAATTTCGCCTAGTAGCACTCCCCTCGCCGCACAAATACCTCAGGTATTCAGCGGCACGCAAATACCTCTTTTTCTATTTTCAACGCTAACTGGAGCTATTTGAAGAGTCCGAGGACGAGAGGTGTGGGATTGAGGCACTGAGGTGCTCCATCGCCGCTACGCGCAGGACTCTCAACTGGTGTGTAGTTCTCATCGTACTGCGTGAATCTAAGCAATTTTAAGCAATGACATGGCTATTTTGTTGCTCGAAATTCTGTGGCAAGGATATATGCAGAGACGTCGAGTANAGCAATTTTAAGCAATGACATGGCTATTTTGTTGCTCGAAATTCTGTGGCAAGGATATATGCAGAGACGTCGAGTATTTTTTCTTACGAATCTGATGCATGTATTTCGAGATAGAGCGGTTTCAGTGGAGTGGAGATATTTGAACAGCTCTTAGCATCGAGGTCTTGGGTGCCGATGAGGGTGAAGCAAGGTTAGTAGGTGAGTATGGAGCAATGGCGGAATGCAAGGGTGGGGGAAACAGGAGATCGCCGAAAATATCCGCCGACCAGCGACATCGTCCGGCAGGATTCCCACATGAGAAAATTCGGGAGCAACTCCGCAGGGAATCGAACTCTGTTCGCATAGGTAGGAGGCGAGTAGTCTAACCACTACATAGAGCGCTTCAGAAAATACGTATTTAGCTATGTTCGAGTGTTCTAAAATGGCGTTTACAGTGTGCACTATGTCGTNTAGAGCGCTTCAGAAAATACGTATTTAGCTATGTTCGAGTGTTCTAAAATGGCGTTTACAGTGTGCACTATGTCGTGAAAGCACTGAACGGGCCTCATGTAGAGTGTGTTCTTTTCCTAGATCAGTACATTGGACGCAAGTTCAATAGCATCATCGGAAAACTTGTATTTCAAACACTGTGCAAAGCATTTCAAGCACCAGGTAGGTGNATAGAGCGCTTCAGAAAATACGTATTTAGCTATGTTCGAGTGTTCTAAAATGGCGTTTACAGTGTGCACTATGTCGCGAAAGCACTGAACGGGCCTCATGTAGAGTGTGTTCTTTTCCTAGATCAGTACATTTGACGCAAGTTCAATAGCATCATCGGAAAACTTGTATTTCAAACACTGTGCAAAGCATTTCAAGCACCAGGTAGGTGGGCCTAGTTCTTTCTTTCTAAGCTCTTAGAAATATGAGATGGAATACGCAAGACGTGCTACTACTAATTACTGTGTTCCGAAATTCTACTTATAATATATTTTTACCAATAGTATCATAAAATCACTTGGTTTGAAACATGGGTTTCGAAATGTTAGTACATGGACTCTGAAATAGTTTCAATTCATATGCATTTAAATAAAGGATAATTTATTTAAATATAAAACCTTTTTTTTATGGTAAACGAAATGTAAATTAACGTTTATTGGGTGAGTCAGTGTTTGTAAAATGCGCAGAAGATATTTCCCAGAAGTTAGCTTCCCCACTCCCCAGACTTTATTTCTGTAATTTCGTCCCCACTCGGTGCGAGGTGAAGCAAATATTAATTTAATGGAAAGAACCTAATTTTAATTGTTCACTNCATGGACTCTGAAATAGTTTCAATTCATATGCATTTAAATAAAGGATAATTTATTTAAATATAAAACCTTTTTTTTTATGGTAAACGAAATGTAAATTAACGTTTATTGGGTGAGTCAGTGTTTGTAAAATGCGCAGAAGATATTTCCCAGAAGTTAGCTTCCCCACTCCCCAGACTTTAATTCTGTAATTTCGTCCCCACTCGGTGCGATGTGAAGCAAATATTAATTTAATGGAAAGAACCTAATTTTAATGGTTCAATTTATTTTTCTTTAAAAATTCTTACAAATACTTTTTCTTTCTTTCCTAGCATTCAGCTTGTTTTATGTACATGTATTCTTACATTGTACAAAATTAAATATTAAATAAATTTTGTACATGTGACAATAATGGGAATGAACCGAACTGACACAGTTAAGATCAAAAGTATCCATATTTTGAAGAATGAATACGAACACGTCATTGGAAACACAAGGATTTCCAATCAATTTGGCATAGCGGCCGCGCGCCTTTCTTTAAAACATGTTTCCAATCGGTATTTAGCTAGCTGCTCTCATATTTCTCAACACACACACAAAAAATGGCAATTAATAGGATATTTAACTGAAGTGGAAATATTAAGCTCATTGGTGTTTAGAAAATAGTGGCCAATATCTCCGAAGTCACGTTTTGTAGAGGCCGAAACTCCGACGATTTGGCCTTAACGACCTAATAAGACTTAGAATTCTAGCTCTGATTTGATAAAATTCATATTATAGCCTGGGGGAGTAAACCCAATTGCCTTTTAATCGTAACTATGCAACGTGTGAAAACAACTCCAGTTTATCTAAACGAGTCACTGTTACAGAACTATGATAATATGTTGAGAAATAATATTAATGTGACGCATAAAATAATAATATTTGATCAAAATATAAATTTTTGGAGATTTGAATTTGCATGGACATATACACATAATATACTGTAACTTCATTTTTGGCTTGTTTTACAGTTTTCCGAAATGGATACGGCAGGCATTAATTTTATCATGGGAGATGATTGAAAATTTTTTCAAAGATGTTACAGCTTGATATGATGGCCCTTTTACATGCTGTCTTTTGGTCTGTTTCGTCTACTGCAAAATGATGCCAATGTATCTCTCTTCACTTTATATACATGTGTTATCCAATTCTCATCATATCGCTGCTGAGGGTTTCGTGGATTGTCCGTCCTCCGACAAATGTATTTTTTGAAATCTCAATAAATTTAGTATTCACTGTCTTATAGCCGCGTGTATGTCAGTTCTATGTACAATTGAAACAAAACAGTGAACTTCGTTATTACTGCAAGTTAGAAATAGGTTAAACATTTTGAATAAGAGCTAATCAAGTGGTCACTCATCTCAATAATGCCGTTGAGAAGTTTTGTTTTGAGTGATTTATTGCCTAATGTAGTCTGTATTCGGACTCAAATATCGTGCAAGAGGAGGTGTGAACCAATTCAACATGTAATCTCGAAATGTTTAGCACGAATGTGCTCCCCTCCCCCTTACTTTTTCCTTGATTAGCCCACTAGAATGTAAATTGTGACGTTATTAAACCTTTTCAGTTATTAAAGACAAGCGTATTCACGATCTAAAATAACATCCACGTGTCTTGTTTATAAAATTGGAGTACAATATTGGGAAACTCAAATTTTCAAGACTTTTAATTTGGTATAGCTGTTTTTATGAAATGACAAGGCGTATATTGAAATCTGAAAAATCATGTAAAAATTATCTTATCTGGAGCACACGAGTAGCAAATTTTCTCTCGTCCCCGACCATTGTTTACGTGAGATTCCACTTCCGTACCAGAATGGGCTATTAGCACATCGGCACCTTTGAATTTTGTAAACTGCGTAAAATAATTCAGAAGTAACATAATGTATTACATATATCATGAAAGATATATCACGTTACATTGTTTATAAACTTTATTTAGCCTGGAAATCTTTCACAAATATATCTTACTGACTCTGCTCATTACTCATCACAAATAGTAAACATAAGTGTCTACCATATATTTAACTCCTCTCTTTCCGGAAATTGCCACAAAGTTATACTCGCGTTTCCTTTATCAGGTGAAGTGGGGGGAGGGGTGGAGAAGATGATAATGAGTTATAGAATTTTCCATATCCGGGACAATCACCGGAGGCATCTGATCACGTGCCTTTGCAAGGGGTCACGTGTGTTTTTAACGAAGGACAAGGGGCGTGGCGGGAGCAGGCGAGGCCTTAATACCGTGTTAGCACATTGCAAACGATGCAGCAAAGCAATCCTCTTACACCCCTCCCCGCCCACTGGAGCCACCACGCCGCTAATTCCGTCGTAATTGGCAAAGCGGACAAGCAAAAAACCGTACCCGCTCGGCAGCGTCGAAATATTCTTGCGCCGAGCGAGCACGAAAGCAGGTATTTCAAAAATTGAAATTGCTGGGATGTCCCTTGAACGTACTCTAAAACCAACAGGCACCCAACCCTTTTCGATAAATTTTTCTCTAAGTAAACCAAAATTTAATAACTAAATAGAACACAAGATTAAAGTTCCTAGAAGAACAACAACATAAGACTGTGTGGTATGGGTACTTACGTGGACTATGTCTACAAGCAAAGACGAAACTACCCCATAATAGTAAAAAAGTGTTAGTTTGCGACTTTTTTTTAAATGTACTTCTTCGGTTCAATCACAAAGAAGATGAGTAAAACCCAAACCAAATTCTCAACTCGAAATGTGGTTTGGTACAATTGGCTGCCCTGTTTCGTTTTCCTTCCTTGCGTTTTACTATTTAATTTTCATAACTTTCTAAACAGCCTTGGGAAGATGTATTTTTAATTTCATGAATACGTTATGATTGATTCCATATAATACCATTATTGTTTTGGCAGTTAATACGTCGACAATTAATACTGTCAGGTAACAGTCTTCTTATTTCATTTAGATTTACGGTAACAGGAAGTTACATTTGCAGAGCATAATTTAAGGTAGCTGGATTCATACCACACTTACGCCTATTTAATTTATGCTTCATAAGGTTGCCAAGTATTTTCGTGTTCAATAATGTATATCTATTTGTTTGACAGCTTACGTGATATTGTTCACAAGCACTAGTAAACAATACACTCACGAACAGATGAATTATAGACACCTGTTATGTTCGTGAATCAACTGTCTGTCACACCTTCGAATGAAAGTATCCAGTTACGCATGGCTGGGATGTTATTTGACCAATTCTAACCGTCTGAGTAATAGTTGAGCACAGAATGGGGAAGAAACAAGATCTCAGCACATTTGATCGTGGCCAGATCGTTGGGGTCAGATTCCTCTAAAACGAGCTAAGCTCCCAGAACGACTTCAAATTTAAATTTAAAAAAAAGCGTTAGAAAATTTTAAAGAAATACGATAAACTTCCATGAATATTATAAAAAGACACCTAAAAATAAAAAAATAAAAAAAACTTTGTATAAATTTTATGACTAGATTATTTTTCCTTACACTAGTCAGTAGTATATAGCGCGAATAATAAATGCTAAGCACTGGAAAGATCGAAGTGAGATAAAGGCAGTGGTAAGTTCAACTAAGCATATGAAAAAGAATGCTGCACGTTAGTACAGGAGATAGATACATACCAACCCTGTAACTAGAGCCTTAGGTACGCCCAAAAACACAGCGGCGGCTTTCGAACAACTCACTCTTGTCATCCTTGGAGTGTTAGGCAGTACTATGGTGTACTCAGTCAGCTGAGAATATTTCAGTGGCAACGAGCTACAATGAGCATCGTTGTAAGTCCCTCTCACGACATGCGTTATTCCTGAGGACTCTAAGCGTTACTACTGGGTAACACAGTTGCGTAATTAAAATAAATAAACAAAACAATGAATAAGTAACAATCCACAGCTATTTGATTGTCTCATTAATAATAAATAATTGGTATAGTTTATAAATTTATATTATATGAATGAACTTGCGGTGGATAATTACACTTGCAGAACATACGCACTGTAGACATAAATCACAGGTTTGCTTGTACAGAGGTGTAGAGATAATCTTAGTAAAAGCTTTACATTGTGTACATATCATCTGGAATCATTCCAGTTTATGCAGATTTCGGACAACGTAAAGTATTTTTATCGCTGAACTCACCGTGGAATGGGTTAATTACCAGCGTATAGACTCAATGCCACTGATGTATCAATGCGCGTTGTAATCTATCGAAAGCTTAATTTGCCAGAGGAGAGATTTTTAGTTGTACTGTTGACTGCGCAGATTGGTCGACTGTTTTATTGATAAGCAAAGGACAGTTAAAATGTAGTCTCGTATATCGTCCAATTAGATAGCGCTTTGCTAGCAGCTATTTAATTGCCATTATTTCAGCTTGTCACCTACAAGGAATTACATGATATGAGTATCATAAAAATTTAACGTTTAATTCTATCCGATCAAAACTAATACTTATAAATACAGGAGTAATGCAAATTAAACTATTGACAATGAAAAATGTCCATTGTTATTGTTTGGCACGTTATTCGTTTATGTTAAGTTTAGATCATAAAAGCATAATTTTAAATATACGTGATTAAATTATTAACTGGCGACTACGAAATCTGAACTTCTCACATGAAACTCTAATGATTTAGTGATTGTCCCATTAAAATTGTCGGCAAACGCGTTAAAACAGTGTTAAAATATGCTATCGCAACAATCACCTGTAAACAGACACACACATATTCCGTAAGCACTGGCAGTTTTGATTATACGATTCGTAGTAATAAAAGGGGCATATAGATAATATTATTCAATGAAAAGCACAATGTTTAATATATTATCAAACTAAAACTTCGGCTTTGCCTTAAATAAGCGAAACATATGAAAAATTTCAATCGTTTCTAAACTGCATGGAATTCATCCTATTTTTAATGAGCACTTCAAGATTTGGTTTCCTTTGTGGTATCCTTCCGTGACAAATGTCGATATAATTCACCATGTTACAAATACTTATTTTAATGGGGGTAATTATAACAGCTTTGCTTCTTATTTGCAAAAGTAAATGTTTTGACGTCTCTTTCAAATCTGAAACTTTATTACTTACTTTACTTGTTACTTGATCGGAGTTACGGAAAATGGTTAAGGCAGAAACGATTAAAAACATGTATGCATCTACTAAAACTACTTAACCTTTTTGATATCGAACTGAAATAAGCTGAGGATTATTTTCAGGGAACTGTTTATTTTCCTTGAAATTTCGGTATTTATTTATAAACACTGCTCACTCTGTGAGAACGTTGCAAAGAGTTCCTGTCGGCAAAATTTGATGTTCTTCATACCACAGAACTTTGCCATTACAACGACAGCTGGCGGGGGTCGCTAAAAAAAAATAAACGCTTCGAGGTAGTTTGCAAACCGCGGATGGTGTTCGGAAACTGTTAGGGCGATCCGAGCGGATCTGCAATATGTAAACAAGGCGTGGTTATACCGCGGGCTAGCTGCTCTGCTAACTTACCTCGAGTTGTTTGCGGTACGAGCGTGGGAGGTGGAATGGAGAATGTATACCACGGAAACGCAACAATGGCGTTCAGCAGCGCGCCTATCGCCCCCATTGTTCCAGTCCAACAATGCGAACCAACTCGCTCCTAACACTGCTCCCTGGCCCCCAAAATGCCGTGTAGCAGTTAGTTCAGGCCGGTTCCGCTCCACTCACGGCAGTCGAAAAGAGTCCGCTTTAGAAGTGATCGGTTATTGGATAGTTGGAGGGGGGATAGGAATTAGGGAAAAACAGCGTTCCGTTTCCGGATGAACCCTTGCGATGAGTGTTGGAGGGTGTGGGGAGGTCCCCCTCTCGGAATGAAAAGGAAATTGAGCCATTTACATATCTGATAAAACTCAAACATCCTACCTCTGAAGACCCCGCCCTCTATTGGCCGGGGAATGGTAGCGAACAAAGTTCCTGCCAGTCCTCGTTCAAACAATTCGCGTTATCGCAAGTCGTTAAGACGTTCCCGGGAGTATTTTTACAGCTTCCACTGGACCTGATCGTCACCCTCTCTACTATTCTCCCGCCCTGCATGTTCCGCTCCCTCTCAGTCGCACACAAGGGTGAGCTACAATTAATTATTTCTCTTTCACTGTTGAATGTGTGCGCTCGTGTAAAGTATGGTCTTGGAGTGGGAACAGGGGAGGGTAGATTTGTAATTCTGCTTGTTTGTCCAACTCCTGCCTTCCTTCCACAAACACACACACACACACACATACGCACATTCGCACACATTCCAGCGCATGCACGAGCCATGCCGCCAACTTCGCCAGTTCCCAAAGTGCCATAAATAATCCGAGGAATGGACAATTCTGCCACGAGCCAATTCCATTAGAAAGGAGCACAATTTGTCTCGGCCTTTGTTTGTCCGCATCTCCAGACCTCTCTCCCTCTCTATCTTCCTACTCCTGTCTCGCCTTCTTCGCACGTGTATAACGTAAGACTGTGAGTGTTCAGTGGTGCGAAAAGGAGCAGCGATATTTCCACTTGTCAGCTCTTCTCATGTCACGTACTGCGTAGCGACCTCTACCATGTTTTTGCTTTCTCGCGTCGTTACGGAACATTACAAAAAATTTAACCTCGCTGACTTTTCCATTTGGAAAACTAGTTTTCCAGTTTTCCCGCCTCGCTTGCTGCAAGTGAACAAATTCATTCTTATTACGCTGTGCCGTTTGTCATTTCACAACTTTTTAATAAATGCTTAATGATCTGCACACTTAATAGCCCGTTTAAAATTAATTTCAAAAGAAAACTTTTATCTGGCTTTATATACAACTTCACTGCTTGAAAATAAGAGCTAGCTTTCCAGTGCTGACCATTTATTTCTTTCTCCTAATTTCCTTTAAACATGTATTTTTTTTGTTATTAATTTTCCAAAAGACATTTGTCTTTCGTGATTGATTACAAAGTCTTTACGGAGCCTTACATTTTTTTTATTTGAATTTACACATTTTTTTAATCTTGAAAGGTTTCAGTTGTACGAAAATGTCTGACAGTATAATCATTCGGTGATTCCGTGTACAAAAAATGGAATAAAATTTCTCAAGTCATGCAGGTGTACAGTCAAATGTATTCACTGTATCATCTGGCCAGCAGAATTTGCCTCAGTAGATGAGGTAGATCTTCTGCACATGTTCCCAAATTGGCTCAACTGCTGAAAGAACTGTAGAATTCATGCACTTCATTAATGACAGTGAATTTTGTTTGCATTTGGTTTTATCTCGGACTTGCGCTTTTGTGTAAAAATAAATATAGTTTCCATATCTTGAATACCTATTATTTGTATTACAGCCTAGCCATAAGTATTGTACTAACATATCAAAGGACTTATTTGTATAAATAGTGTGGTAACCTTAGCAGAAATAAAGATTCCTGTTACATGAAAAACACTTCAATGTTAGGACAAGAGATTTGTTTCTGTGAAGCTTCTACGCGCTCACTACCCCCTGTAATCCATAGAGAGGATATGGGACAGAGCGCCAGTAACAGCTGTTCAGTAAACCATATCTCTAACCAAAATGGGGCTGCGGTGGCTGAGAGGTTAGCCTGCTCGCCTCCCACCAAGGCGTACCAGATTCAATTCCCGGCCGGGCCACTCCCGAATTTTCGCATGTGGTAATCATGCTGGAAGATGCCGCTGGTCGGCGGGTTTTCTCGGGGATTTTCCGTTTCCCCCACCCTTTCAGTCTGGCGCTGCTCCATAATCACCTCAATCACTAAACAAAATGGAACGGCTGGTTTTCCTATCGGAACTGCCGAAATCACTAGAGTTAGCACAGTGTTTACCTATGTAAGTGCCTTAGTGTGGTTAGTATACCTCTTATGGCCAAGTTTAAGTAGAAATAAAATTACCTGGAATATAAATTTTCTTTTTAAAAAAAATGCATAAAAGTGAAATAGGGACACGTTACTTTCTAAACACATGGTTTTGGCAGTTATAATGGAAATTGACGCGCCAAATTTGAGGTCATTACCCAGAAGCTAAAAATAGTTCCACCCCATATTTGTTCTGTGGTCGATCAATTAAAATTGAGATATCGTTAGATAGAAGATGTAGGGTCACAACTATAGCGCCGATACAGTCACACTGTCACAATAAACTACGCGCAAGAACGTGTATGATCCACATAATGTCTTTTTCACCCTCAAGTTCGATTGGGCCCGCCCGCGAGTTATATTCACTGAGAAAGTTCATTGAATTTAGTTCCTTGAATCTAACAGATTTGCATTAATTCCTTGCTGTAGTGCTGTATGTTATGCAAATGGAAATATTTTTCTTTGCTCAAATCAATAAATAACTATAAATGAAAATTGGTTTCTTTATCATGGCCCAGGACTCATTAATGTTTTACTGATATGCTTCAAATCACTCTCTTAAGAAAAGTGTATTGATGTTTCAGACTTCAGTCAATTCTACGATCATAGGTTAAAGCAACCTATTTCATTTATAGCATGCTCACTGCCTTAGAGAATTTGTGATATTATATTTCGTGATACCAACCTCCAAAATTTCTGAGTAGTTATTTATTTGTGTAACGGTATCTTTTCATACTCACAGATAACTTAATCGTAATTTCACCAACATGAGTCAGCCTGATTTATTAACATTTTTCCAACAGACACCTACAAAAGAAAATTAAAAAAAGAGTTATGATTACATTTTTTATCAAATAACATTTCAAGATATCTTATTGATTCCCTGCTCACCTGTTACCTAAACTAACTACTTCCGACTTTTTAAAACACTACCATCATTCGTCGCGTTAATATAAAATCGTAACTATTACACCAACAATTCTAGGGCCATAATATTTATATGAAAAAAAGATACCAATCCCAGGAGTCACTTACTCCAAACATTACGCATAAGACTTTTACTAAAAACTAATTTCCCCAATACGCTGAGAACACGCGAAGCATTCGAGTGAATGATATAATAAAAGATATGGATTTAAGGAAAAACCATTTTGGTTCAAGCCTTTATTTAAAGGGTCTAAATAACCACTCACGAGCTTAAACTAGAGTTATGGAATAAATTGCTGCTATTCACGAGCAAGTGTGAAGACAACGTTTAATAAAATACGTGACGCAACTTGCAGAGCGTTATTTTGTTGTTGATATGCTACATGGCACACGGCTGTAAAACATTCACACTGATAGCCATATCTCGTATATGCTTTTAAAGTTGTCCCGCAGCTCAATTTTTGTCTAGATTTTTAGTTTACTTTATGGTTTCATTATACGATAGCGATGATAACTTGATTAGAATGCTAAATCCTGTTAAAATGCCGGTTTTTAAGCAAAAATGTTCCTTCGCACATATTTCAGAAATTAATTTTTAACACAAAGTTCGGTTTGTGGTAGAGTGTTTTTTGAAGTAGCAGAAGTGGCATGTTCCAATTTCATTGAATCTGACACTTAGTTCACCTGTAGTAAAGGTTTAACTTAAGGATATTTTGTTTTAAAAATGTATCTTTAAATTAAATTTTAAACATTGCAGGACTACGTACCACATATCAAAGAAATATATTTCACGGCATTCTAATTTCACTAAAAATGATTTGGAGCTGTATCATATGTTTTAATTTGGTAGAGTTTTGAGATTTGTTACTTCTAACGCACTTTTGTATAGTAGAGTAAGAAGCAGTTGTGTTGCACACACGGGATAAGTAAATACTTAACAATTCTTCAGTGCTTACTTCATTTTCCCAAAATTTGGAAAAGGAGAGTTTAGTTCTCATCGTCTCATATATTTTCTCTGAGTTACAAAAAAAGGCAGATGAAAAATACTTTCGCCTAATTTTAACTTTTGTGATTAGTTTAGCAATAAACGAAAACGCATAGCTATTTAGTTTTAAATAGTGCATTCAAAACAATATCATTGCGAATGTTAAAAATTCTGAGGATTAACTGTAATTTATACTTATTAAAAAAGTATACGGGGCAAGCGAAAAAAATTACAATAGCAAATTTGTTATATATTGATAGCCGATACATTATGAAATAACATAGGACCAAAAATTAAATTTTTTAAATTTTTATGTTTCAATGTTTCCATGAACTTAATTTGATGTATTACATGTCTTGCAGTTCATTGTCTGCGAGGGGCAGGCATATAAGTTATTATGAACGAATCGCGACCACAATACGTCATGTTTCTGACATGCGAAATGCTAGACTGGTAGTACTTGGTGCTGTTTGTTATCATATACGAGTGTTATTGTGCTTTCTCTTGACTTGGGTTCAGCGGTGGCGCCCACAGCTCTGGAGAAACACGCGAGGATGTGTTTAGAATAAGAGTATACTGTTGCACAGAGCGGCCGGACCGAGCATAAACAATGTCTTACACTTATTCACAGCTATCCACACACTTATAAACACGATATTTTGTTTCAACCAGAGCAACCTTTTCCTCGGACGTTACTCGGTATCTCTTTACAGCTGCGGATGTATTTCAATTGTTTTGCAATACGCCTAATGACATCTTTTTTTTAGAAATTAAACTCCGATTTTTTACAGGTATAAGCATAAACATGTTTTTTTTTCTATTTGTATTAATGCACTGTTCACAACAACTCTTCTTTATTATACATAATAAAGTACATATTACTTCAAGTAATCTGATATGTCCATTTACTTTAGAATACTTTACCTATTTTAATAAAATCATTACTAACGCGATAAAATTATTATTGTTAAACTGAAATATACGTCAGATACACCATAATTGGGTAACATTATATTGTTTCTATCTTTTCAGTCGTAAATATTTTACTTTTCCGTATATTATTTTTTCATTCAGATCACCTTGACGAATAAATCATAATTGCTCTGAACGGAATTTTTTCTCAGCTGCTTTGTTAAACTATTTGATAATCTCGTTCTGGGTAAAAAAATATTGTTTATTGTGAAATTATGATACGAGTTACTGGCGCTAAACAATAGGTAATGTTAATTGAATGTTTCACAAAACACGGTTAGATGCTCGGGACGCTGTGTAGGTCTACTAATGCGGGTTCCAAAGTTGAATGCACAGTATCTCTTAGTAATTTTGAAGCGTGTCCAATTCTTTCTTCTTACTTCGACAAAAATGGCCCGAAATACCTCTAAATCTTTCGTCTTCCAAAATAATTTTCATGAAGGTTCTCTCTATGTATTACTACGTTCGGTAAACGTTTACTTATTTATGCTTAATTTAGTTTTGCACATAATAATATTTATGTTACACTTTGCGCATAATGATTATAATTATTGTTTTAATTGGCAGTGAAATACATTATTTTTCTCTACCATGTGGTATCTCGTAATGCAAATGCCGTTGTAACCTCATATTTTTGGGCATGACTGCCACTTATTTTCTTGGCTTTGGCGTCTGGCTCATTGCCATACCATTTGTTCAAGTGGTATGCGTGATTTCTTTTCGAAAATTATCTGAATCCCGAACCTAAGGTTGTTCTATTTCTTGAACCGGCCTTGAAAATAACCACAACTAAAAATAAAATTAACACTACGTAACATTAAACGAAAGAATAATGCGTCTTTATTTTATAAGTACTACTCCTTAAGTTACTTTAAGTGCAGCTATAAAAAAACATAAATATATATATGGTGGAGAAAAAAAAAGATCGCTGAGGACAAGATGTTGAAAGAGTATGTTGAAGTTATATTTGCTTTTGATTATTCATTATAACAATAATGGAGGATACTGATCCCAACAATAAACAATATATACAAATTTCACCAACATATATACCAAAGTTAAAAGTACGAGTAGATAGACGACTGTTAAACTTTCCTAGGCTTGGAAAATGTTGATGATTCATACCAGTCTACACAGGAAAGATTTGAAACCGATTGATACGTTGTGCTTGTAACTGAGATAATTGACCATTCTTCACACTGTGTATAAATGTTTTTTCAGCTCTTTGGCCAGTAGTCTTATGATTCCCTTAATTAAGTTATAGCTGGCTGGACACGTCTAAATTCCAAGTTTAAACTACAATGCCAAAATATTTTAAGAAATATCAGCTCGAACCGAAGAAACTCCGGGTTTTGCCCAAACTTGTAAGGTGTGAACTCGTATTTATTTATATTGTGATGCTACTAAACGTAATTGTTGGTGCATAATCAGTTGAAGAGAGCAAGACTGCAGATAACCACGCCACTCTATGTTAAAAATGGTGTTTGATAGACAGCAGTAAATTCTCCTGTTCTTTTCAGTAAATCATTAAAAATTTTAAATAACAATGCATGTGAATTATTTTTTAATAACCGAGAAATAAAATATAGGTTATACTTATGCGCATAAAAATCAGAGTCAGCATAACTATTCGCGCGTAGTCGCATCATTTTTATGGAATAAAATTAAAAACAAATATAAATTTGTATCTAACAGGTCGGGGCTACAAAAACATTTTTTTTGCCTTTTTTAATAATTTTTTTTTTAACCTTGTCTGAAGTACTTGCGTGTTTATTTTATAAAAATAATTAGACATTGAAAAATTAATAAGACAATCAAAACCTAAACGTTTATGCTATCTGCGGATAATAGGTGATAACATGTATTCCATTAGCGCTACTTTTAGTTCGTCCTACATGAAGGTAAAATGAAAAATTTTGAATCCCCAGTTACTTTTTACTTTCAGCCGTTTTTTTTTTATCTATTAACATCCTTTTCAAATAAATATTTCCATGAATGAAATAAATACAGTGTGTATATTCCTCCGCACTCGGAAGTTAGCGCCTAACGCTAAAACAAAATATATTTATTGACTATTATTCCAATTGAGAGGATTTTCCAAATGGCTCACTTTACCATGAATACCATATAACTGCATATAAATATAAATATAACTTACATAGCTGGGATTTCCGTTCCTAATACTCAAACTAAACTCGCACTTTCAAGGCACTTTATAAAAGAACTGGAATGCTGATACCAGCATGCACTCTAGAACCTTTTCCAAATAATTTATATTTTAGTACACATGCTTTCGAAAAAACAATGAACACTTTTTTGATCATTTACTTCTGAATTAGTATATTTTTATGTAAATTTCATAATCTAATTGTAAAACGTTTTTAATGTGAGGGCTACTTACTATATTCACTTATTTTCCCTCAGGAGAATTATATTATGCTTATGCTGTATAAGTACGGTGGTTGGCAAGGTCTTTGAATTATGGCTTCAAAGATTAACGAAATTTTCTTTCATTAAAATATGGACTTCTTCATACAAAAAAAACTCATATGCAGTTACTTGTTGCTAAAGAGGCAAGTGTTTATTAACAACATAATGTGCTTGACTAATATTTGGAAAGTTGCGAGTTCAGTCTGGATGTTATGCTGTGAATGCCATTGCACAAAAGGAAATTAATTTTGAATATATGTTTCGAACAGCAGAAACGAAAGTAAAGAGTAAATTCAACTGTAGATACTATGAAAAAGTAATAACATTCCTCAATACTAACCATTATAATATCGCCACATTATACAGGCTGAGTATAAAATAATACTCCAAATTTAAAGGTATATTATATAAAAAAAAAAACAACCTACAATATTGATTGACCAATCAAATAAACCAAGGAATCTTGAAGTTTGTTTACCATACATTTATAAATGTTCAATGTGACCACCATGGGCGGCCCCAACGACATATATGCGATAATCAAACTCGTTCCACGCTCTTGTCAGCACGCCCGGTGTTACGGTTTGGATGGCGTTCGTAACGCTTGGTTTAAGGTGACGAGGGGGAAGCGAGCTCGCATTCGACGCGTCAATGTGAAGGGGATGGTTTGATGTTTCCTTTATGTGCCGAAATATGACACTGGGAGCGTCTGTCGTCGCACTATGAGCGTGTGTTTTGTGTGTTAGTCCGCATCACGATGGCGACGGAGCAACATAAGGTGTTATGTGTTATTCAGTATGCTAAATGTGAATCGGTTACGATTGTTCAACGTGAATTCAATTGCAAATACGGATGTCGTCCTCCCGATAGGTGGAGAATCGTAAGTTGGCTTCATCAGTTCCATGACACAGGGTGCCTTTGCAAAGGCAAAAGTTCCGGGCGATCGCATGTGTCCGAAGAGAATGTGCAACGGATTCAACAAGCGTTATTTCGCAGTCCGAGAAAATCAACTCGTCAAGCTAACTAGGAAATGCAAACAACTCAATCGACGGTATGGACAGTGTTGCGAAAGCGATTTCTGTACAAACCATACATGTTACAGCTTCTACAGGCTCTTACCGAAAGGTATAAAGAACTGATGCGTCTCGCGTCCCGAAAGATATTTTTTTCGTCAGCAGGCACACTCTGTCGAAACTCGCAGGCTGGCTACCGCAATAAATATTAAGGGTTTGGCGAGCGTGCTAGAAGAATGACACCAGGATTCCGCATCTGCGTCTCGCAGCTACAAGGGGAAGCTAAGCTCACACCAGCTGCTGCGTCTCTCCCGAGCCGGCTGCCACAATAAATAATGAGAGCTTTTTGGCAAGCATGGAAGAATAATAGCGACGCGATATTCGGAGGCACAAGAAACACTTCGCTGACCAAGGGACCACCAAGTGTTCCAGCATGTGCAGGGCGGAGCAGTTAACTTCGGTGCCAGAATCGAGGGACGATGCTGGGCCCACGTGCGGGTAGCCGGAGCGCCGAACACGTTTTTACGACCCAGAGCACGTGGCGGTCAGCCCTGCCATGTGCAGAGATGATGCGAGTTTAATATGGCGAACGAGCTTAAAAAAACACGAGGAAGAGGAAGGAACAGGGCAGTTGACCGATTTAACGTGAGGAGTGCGGAGTGGAGCCGGGAGGAACGAGTACGAGAGAAGGCATCGAGACGTCAACACCGGTCGGCGAGGAACGGTCGCAGCCCAGGCGTAGCAGCCCGTCCACCGAGTGCCGGAGCGGTCCCGAGGTCGCCGGCTGGGAGATGGACCATCGCCTCGAGACAGCTAAGTAGAGACATACAGGACGTGTGACGAACCTTGCTCCCCACGACACAAATCGCCGCGTCAAGCCCTACATAGCTGGGGGGGGGGAGAGTTGTCTCGTGTGTTCATAAAGAAGTTAACCCGTTAAGTGAAAATAAAACTGAGATATGTTAACTCGCAAATAAAGTGAATTTATGTGGTAAATTGAACGAAGGGATAGTAGCGTCAATATATCCCTACGCCTTGACACTGAGGGCTTGCAATAATTGCTGGTGCCTTACGCAGAGAGCAGAATCATTACCTACTTATACGCCATAGCGCTGGGGATGTATCAGAACTGAGACGTGATTTCATGCCTCATTTTTGCCCAGAACGAAGTAGACAATGCCTTCATGTCTAAGCTGGTTTTAAGCGATGAAGCGACATTCCATACAAATGGTGAGGTGAACAGGTACAATGTGCGGATATGGGGTCAGGAGTCTCCACAGGAAACCTCCAAACACAAGTGCGCTTCCCCCAGATTGAACGTGTTTTGCGCTGTACCCAAAGACATTGTTTTCGGCCCTTTATTTTTTCACGAGCCCACTGTTACTGGAAATCCTTACCCTCCACCACAGACTGCCACCTCCTTCGTCCAGTGTCTGTGCGCCTTCGAATAAAAAAAACCTGTATATTAAATTTTATTGTTAGATAGGCAGAATCCTTAAATAAGTTAGGCTGTTAATATGTTTTCTTTTTAAAAATATTTATAAAATATATTACTAAAGTATTAAATCTTTATCAACTTAATTCTGTCAATGGAAAGTAATGGAGTGGGGGTACGGCCAAAGGCTAATAAATAGAGTTAGAGTTTTTCACTGCCATAAGATCTACGTTGCAGCTCCCAGGATCGGCTTGGAGAGGATACCAGCGGAACTAAGCTGGCCATCAGGTTTGATTTCGATCCGGGAGAACAGCTAATCTTTCATGAGATCGGAAACGCAAGTAGCCCTCAGTTAACCCGCATTGAACCCAGCATGGCAATATTTTGATCGGCCTTTTGGCACGCATGTGGCAGGGTACGTCCAAGGGGACGTAGAGAATTACTCAGCGCAAGCTTTTCCAGTTTCCTTCGCCCGCTCAAAGTGCGTATACGTTCGTGGCAAGAGTCCCCCTTGTTCCTTCGGTACTGCATTTTCCCGGGAGCCAATCCTTTAAATAATATTTTCACTAGTATATTTTTTCTCCACACTTTATTTTTCTGGCAAAACACGGAATGTTATATTAAGAAATGGAAAGGTTTAAAATAGAAATAAATAAATTATAATTTTTTATACAAGTATGTTTTATTCACACGAATGAAAAAATTACAAATGCACGTAAAATACTACAGTCTTTAAAATTTTAATGTGCGAGCCAAAACATGTTCGTAAAAAATTATTAGTAGTATTTGACGTTCGATCTGGCACAGTAGAATGGGAATGTTCAAAAGCCTTCTTAAAAGTTAAAGTCGGTCGTGGACTAACCCATGTTGGCGGCCACAGGTGACGTTACACGTGGATGTTTCCATGGGCTCGTTTTAAAGTTCGTGGTGTCAACTCGGTGGCTGCAGCACGGCCTTCGACGTTTAGTTGGGGGCGTTTGAGTCGAAGCCTCGCTGGTATTATTTTGCCGATGTACGTAGACCTGGGTAGATCAATCAGGGGCGTGAATTTCAATGGTCGCAGGAGGAGGGTCGACCTTACCTTGATTCAAATTTGCTGCAAATTACAGAACCTGGTACACGGTTACTGGAAGAGACGTATCCCGTTTCATGTGATTAACCACGCAATTCCCAGGAGTTCAGGAAGTCAGTAACTGTTGAGTAGGCTCGCAGTCCCCCGTAGTCACTGAATATAACCAGTGGTCTCATCCATCACATTTTTCTTTGTAGGCATGCAGTGATCCAGACTCTCAGAACAAATAGGTGATTTTAGAGTTGTCCGGGTATGACAAGAGGTACAGGATCTCCGAATGACATGGCGTAAGCTTGCTCCCACAGTGACTCGTGCTCGACTGGGCGACAAATTTATTTGCATTTTTTTTTCTCATTGTGGAATTACGTCGTGTATACACATGACTGTGATGTGATCAGGTATCTTCGTATTTCACACAAAGGGCTTGCAGCAGGTGTCCGCAGCAACTATTAAAGGTAATGCTGCATCTACACCAGTACATAAATGTATTTTTTTTTCGACTCTGCATCGTGCGAAATCACGTATGCAAGCTTTCCTCGAAAACTGGTTAGCATAACAAAAAAAATATGTTTATATCTCCGTGAAATGAGCATGCCACTCGTAAAGTAGCTGGGCGTTCTTCGAAGCGCTCTCCAAAGAACTCCGATCCGTTTCTTTCCTCATTTTACGAAGGGAAGGACACCCATGATTGTCCTGTACGTCGACTTTTCCTAATTCGTTTATGCAATAATAACTCGGCCATTTCTTCTTCTCGGGCCCCGCCACATTAATCGGTCCTTGCGTGTACTGCATCAGCATGTCGCTCAGCATGTTTCCCACCTGATGATATGGAATCTTGCCTCGCGTCCGTAACACGATGATTGCAATTGCGAATACATATAATAAGGCAAAGTAAAACATTTTTGGTTGAACGTAGTGTTTAGGTCGATATACGGGTAGCTTTCACTGTTAAAAAATATATTTACATTTTCGACTTGGCAGAGGTTGAACGTAGACTTGTGGGCTCCGATACTATGCTGTTTGTTCCTCTGAAGCGCCTGTATGACGTTTTTACGACCCAGTGATTTCACGTGGCGGCAGACAGGGCCGGGCAGGTGACCGGGCTCCAACTACTGAATTCTATTTCGATCACTTTTTTTAACTTGGCATAACTCATCAACTTGACTGGTTCGCAAGTGCTCGGGGTAACGTGAGGAACAAACTATTCTATGGTATTCAAAGTAAGAGAGACGGGCTGCGTGTTTTCTCCGACTCCCAACACGGCATCCAAATGCGATGTGGCCAGCGCAATCACAAGCTCCTGCCTCGCTCCTGTTATTATTTTCTTATAATCTTTGGTGAATCCCAGTGGCAAGGAGAGCGGAACGCATATTTCGAACCTGCCGTTGGCATAAATGGGAACACTGAAGTCATCTTTAATTCCCCAGCCTGCCTTCTTAGCAGCAGAGAGATGGTTGGGCGTGAGCGTTAGGTAATTTTTTATCGATGAGGTTATGCCCACATCTCGCTACTGGTCAACCGCGACGCCATTTATCTCGTACGTAAATTATGCGTTCAAAAACGTGCAGAATCACATTTCGAACCAATGTGGCGATGGTCGGATGGGTCCAATTTGCCTTCTTTAGCCTGCCTCTTATGCGCACAAAGGACTGGCTAGGCAAGATCTAAATAAATTGACGCTGTATAGGTATTAGAACCTCCCTTTCGAGAGCGAAAGGCCCAACAAGATAAGGCTCGTAATAGTGCATTTCGATTTTATCAAATGTATCGTAGAATTCTAGGGGTTGATCCACGTTGAGGATTTCGTCTACCATGGCGATTTACTTTTAAACCGAGGACGTGGAGAAACTCTGCGTTCTCAGGTGTTAGCACATCGAGTCCTCGTGGCTTACTGATCTCGGGTTCGATGCACCGTACGCATTTATACATTTTTGTTTTCCTTGCGAAATTTTGTCCCATCGTTTCTGGTCCAGGCGCAAAGTGATTTCTTCGTTTAGGAAATGTATAATTTCATTGTTTTGTTCCACGATCGAAACGGCTACTTCGTGGATGCTCTTACCGACGATCGGAACATAAATGAGCGTTTTTGGACGTTCTACGATTTTATATCCAAAACTTACGGTGGGGGCGAATTCGTTAATAATTCTACTCGTTTTCCCTTTTACGTAACTGCAATTAGCCAAATTACAGTGTATTCGTATGACGTTAGCCGGAAAGATGTTGACCGCACTCAACGATACATGTTAATTTCCTGCTTCGTACACGCTGGTTTCGAACCCCAATATAGGCCCGATCGTGTCCGGTTCCATGAAATAAACATCTGCGGAGCAAAACATTTCGCCCTTCAGGTTATTCGGATTCCCGTGCAGTTCGAATGCAATGTTGTGCGGCAGCGATTTCAGCTTGTATGCCCCGGTGGGAATTATGATTTCCTTCGCTGCCCCCATAACCGAATATCGAAAAATTCAATTTTTATTTTCCTCGATGTTGAATATGGAGTTGTAAGTTTGAGAATCCACTAGCCCCACACACCATTCCCCCTCCATTTCTAAGGGAGGGTAGAATTTGGCCCACTGCTTGGACGTTTGAACACCCAGAATGAATATACACTGACATACAGATGGGATCGGTAGGCTCACACGCCTTTTTTTATTTCCGGGAAATAATGTTAGTATTTTTCGGTTTATCACTGGAAATCCCGATTGCTTAAAAATCGCACACACAAGTGTCCTCAGTTACACGTGTTAGGCATCTGTTACGTTTCGTGATCGTATGTTAGTTTAGTATATTTCAAATAGTCGCGCAATTCTGGCGGAGGTCGCAAATTCCCAAAACTATCATAATAATCTGCGAGTTTACCGTTGTTTACGTAGGCCACCTAGCGAGTTCCGGGCCCGGCTGTCGAGTCCAGATTAATTATGGCACATTCGTGTTTCTTGGGTTTAGGGTTCAAAGCATCTCTCATAAATACTCTGCGAAAATTAGGTATTTTCGATTTGCGCGCAAACCGTTTTAAATCCATGTTCGTCGTGGACGTCTAGGCAGATTCACTTTGATTTCCTTCTTCGATTTTTTCTTACCTTCNTGATCATCCTTTTTCCCGATACGGGTGACGAATGTGGAGCTCTTGGCTGTTTTCTTCTCCATTGCGATAGCTTCCAATTTTCTCTTATGGCGTTGGGTTTTCTCTACTGTGTTCGATCGTTCGAAGCCCGCTTCACGGCGTTTACAATATTCGTGACTGCCCTGGCGACACTGGTCAGAGCACCGATTGCAGGTAATAGTGCGGGCAGGAACCCTCCTACCTCGTCCTTCCGTACCTTTCCTCTTGTTCCTTAGAGGGTGCTGCAATTGCCTTTTGTTTGCGCGTAGACCCATGTCTAGTTTAAACTTAGCTTTCATGATATTGGATACGTCCCAGGCTGCTACTTTTTCTCCGAGCCCAGCGGCTGCAAGGTTTGTCTGCCTGGTGCCTAGCTTGCAGACCTTTATACTGGGAATAGGCGATGTCGTTCTGCTTGCACACTGCGTCCAGGGCATTTATGCCGGTCTCGTTGCGTGTCAGTATTTCAGTTCGCCTTGTTCCCGGCTCGCAGAACCTGTATTTGGGAATGTACTGTTCGCACAGGAGATTATTGATGAGTGAATCGACGATTCCACGGCCGAATTTCACCCTCTTTACCTTACGGTGCATTGAGTTAAACTGAGCGAAGAAACTATAAATATTCTTATTTTATACTGTTTTGTTTCACTATAATGGAGATAATCGAGTAGGACATTAGTCTCCCTGTGCGTATCACTGGGAGAAGATGCCGAAACCGAGCACGAATCACGTCATGGTGCCCTGTTGCGTAATAGCTTGTAAGGCCTGATTTGTGGGCAATTCGGGCGTGGGAAAACATGTGTTCTACTGGGCCTGCTGGAAGAATCAAATGGCCTTCGGTTCGATAACTTGTAGGTTTAATAAAAATCGCTCCAGCAACCGAAATTCCAGGGTTTGGAACGAGTAATGCAGGCCATGGATGGCGTGGGTTATTTCCCCTGCAGTGAAAACGAGAAGGTGGTGCCTCCGAACGAAGCTCTTCCAAACTCGATATTTGTCTTTAATGACATTGCCTACGAAAAATAAACTTGTATTCAAGAAGATTTTAGCATGGGACGGCACACGAACGTGAACTGCGTGCACCTTATTCAAACTTATTCCAGTGTATGCAAACAACTGCTTCGCGACATAGGAATTTCCTCGTTTTGTTCCGCATGGACAACACTAACAGACATGACATTTGCAGACTTGAAAGATGTGTAATCTTTGGGCTGGAAAGACAAGTTCGGTATATTGGTAATCGTAAAGGACTGCTTGTTACACAAAGGCCGGTACAGACGTGGGTTTGATCAGTTTATCATACGAACTCAACCATGAGTCACGGAAGCATTTCCAAATTTGGTGACATCGATCGTCACGATGACCTTGAACATGGGCAAAATCACTTCACCACTGCACGCAGAGAAGACTTGTCCCTTACAGGTCGAAAGTTGAAAGTGTTAAAAATTAAGTGGTGAAGATTTGTTGGTCAATAAACGCATAGCGACCGTGGAGGCACGGATAATCGACCTCATCAATATATTGAACGCGCAGAGACGAGAATAATTGAAGGACCTACAAAATGTATAAATGTCCAAACTGGTTGGAAAAATTAATATTGCGAGATTTAGCAAAAATATACTGGATACTGGGTAGCTCGAAAATATCGAAAAAGCAATTTCAGAAAATCGCGAATGATTTGCTACAAAAAGGCGAGTTCGATATATGTATATACATGTACGAAACGCCTTTTCCATTCAGTGAACGATGGATAACCGAACCTTATTGGTGAGCGTGCTTCAGCGAGCGATCGAAGAGGTACGGACCAAATATTTACTAGCAAAAATTATCAAAATGGCCGTCGACTATTTAAGTAAGAGGCTCTCAAACATATTACCCTCTGGCTAGGCGAAGTTAGAAAAAACCTAGTGACGGGGACGATGGATGCCTTGAAATCAAACGTGAAATAAAGGTGGAAGAACCGACCCCGACGCGCAAACGGAATAAAAAAAAACCAGAATTGCCCAAGTTGGAAGGTGGCATCACTAGCGCCGAAGAGGATATGCCCCTGATCGATTTACTGCGTGCGTGAGAATGGAAACGAACACAAGAGCACTGGCCCTATTTGAACACACTTCTATCTCATTTCATCGCTTCCTACTCTGACACTACTGCCGACAAAACTTATGGTTTGCAGAAAAGTCGTGGAAAATGGTACCTTAGATATAAGGAAGTTTTATTTTTTTCAGGGTTGTACTGCAGATCGGCAAGCGCAAGATGAAAATCACGCAGGGATTGAGCGAACTTTTGTTTCGCAGGCGCCCTGGACTATATACCTGTTCGGATTTGCGCAATTACCGCCTTTTGTTAAAGCAAAGTCGCGCATATTACGCCGAGAATAACCCTGTATCAATCACATCGATTTAAAATCATGGCGCACGGAAAATTCCGCTTTATAGCCGTACAGTTTCCGAAGGTACATGAAATTGGTGGTTGGGGTTTGACTAAGTCGATTTTTCTCCGCTCTCCAATTTCTATCAGTATTGGGATGATCAGAATGAGTTAGTAGATAGGCGAGAGTGATTGCTTTGCTGGCAGCAGGAAACCGCTTGCACACGAACGAAATAAACTCCACCATCGAAGAACTCGCGGAGGTGGACTACATTTCGAAATGAGCAAGTTCGAAGTAGCTGAGGAGCTGCACAAATACGCTAGGATAAATTACCCACCCAAGAAAAATTCATGAAAGGGCTGGACGATAATTTCCAATCTGGCCTGATCGAAGTGCAAGATTTTCTCGTGTGAATAAAGGTCATCGCTACATTTTTACCATTATATATACTTTTTATAAGTATGCCTGGGCCATGCCGCTCAAGTCGAACAATACGCGTGACGTCACGAAAGCCGTGGCGGATGCGTTGCGCGAATGACGCATACCGAAAAATTTACACACCAACGATGGTAAAAAAATATTTTAATGTAACTTTTTGTGCACTGCTGAAAGAGTATGGCATAAATTATAATTCTACATGCTTTGGGCCCAAGGCCAGCATCATCAAGCCTTTTCACAGGATGCTCAAAGTTTAACTGTGGAGACATTTCCCAGCGAACGGAAACTACAGGTGGTTGGATATACTCCCAAAACTCGTTCGCGAGTACAATTCTACCATTTATTCTACCAATCTCCTGAAGCCCGAAGACGTGTATACTATTTCGAAGAGAAGGGACCCACGCAAGCGTAAAGCCAAGATCGGTGTCTTGGTGCGGATTTAATGAAAATGCGGAGTTCTATACAAAGGCTTCCGTCAGAACTGGTCTGCAGAGTTGTACAAGATGGTGCTTATACGACAGCCGCACCCACGCATGTATTACCTCGAGGACCAACGTGGCGAACCCATCATTGGCAGATTTTACTCAGAAGACATCTAGACTACTTAGTTTCCAGACGTGTATTTGGTGGAGAAGGTGCTGAAACGGCGTAATGTCGCGTGTACGTGCGGTGGCTGGGATACTCCAAACCTGATCGCCGAGAAATACATTTTGGCGTAAATATACTGCTAAAAGTTTAATTTAATGTAAACATATGATTTGTAACATAATGATTCTTGTGTGTTGAGAAGCTCGTTCTTTCATCCCTGTTGTCCCCCCAACGCCTGCGAGCTTTATGCATGTGCGCATGGTTGCGAGATTAATTCTTTAAATGTTTAAAGTTGGAGTAAAACTATTACGCGTTTCATACACACACAAACACACACACATATATATATATATATATTCTTAACTTTTTTTTGGGTGTACTAACGAGAACATTTAAGATTTTTTACTGTTTGTTGTTTTGCATTTGATGTGATCGACATAATAAATATTTATTCTATAATTAATATTTCGAGCTTGAAATATTCCAAACCTTGTTAACTAATGTAAAGCTGATTATGAATGGACGGTGCAGAGACTTCTAAACACCATATTTTCTCTGTGTGCTGGCTTTAATTTTGTTTTAAGAGTGTTTGGAATGTATGTGACGGGAGTTTTATTTCTTTAAGGGACGTTTTGTATTTTTTTCCACGAAAATGTATGGTAACGGGTATAATTTTTTCATCAGTATGTTCTGTTTGTTCCTAACAGTACGTTATGTCTGTTTTTCATAAATCAGTATGTTATGTCCGTTTTTCATAAATCAGTATGGTAATGTGTACATTTTTTTTCATCAGTATGGTAACTGGTATATTTTTCTCAAGTGTTGAACCTGGACCCTCCTGTCAGTGTGCCATTGTATGTATTCTCGAATAAGCTAAAGACAAAAGTATGTTTCTTTTTTACGGCGAATTTAAGTTTGTATAGTAAATTTAATACACATTCTAGAATTATTTTTGCAATGTATTAAAGTTTTACATGATAAATGAATTAGCAATAGATCTCTGTTGGAATAATAAATTTAACATTGCTGGCATGAAGTCTCCGCTGTAGGCGAGCTGCAAGTCTCCTTTCCCAGGACCAGGTGGCCCGCGCGCCGGCCCGTTTCGTGTTCAGCAGGAAGGGCACTGTCCAACTCACGACTTCCAATTCGTGAATACTCTATACGGTACAATCTCAACTCCGGTGTTCTCTGCCGCTGCTACACAGCAGGTCTAGGGATAATTTTCGAGGCGCCTTCATTTGCAGATAGTTTTAGCTCTAATCCTTCATTTATATAAATAAATAATTATGTTCATACATGTAAAATATATCATACGTTATTTTAGTGGCAAATAGAGTTTCATTTAAGATTTAAATTTTTTTGTTTCTTTAAATTATAACAAAACTGATATATACTAAACATTTTTTTCCTTTGCCAACAGTGTTTTCTTAACTTACATGAGCAGGATATAACTCAAATTAAATAAAAATGTATGAATTTTTTAAACACATTTATTAATGCACAAACGTGACAAAATTTTTCTTCTTCTGCATAGTACAAGAAATACATTTTTTGCTCGTACTTCTCCGAGTCTTGCAGGTCATTGCACACATAATACATTTTTTTTTGTACCACGGGATATCATAACTCCACAGTCTTACGGTTTCGGAGTAGCACGGAGCACAGAAATATATTTGATTTTTGCACTCGTGAAGTCTTCTGGTATACGTCTCGACGAGTTATCGAAACGGCGGGCAGCGGCAATGCTTGTGAAGGTCTACGAAGTTCGTTCCGATGGGGCACGCATTGCGAATCGCCGACTCTTGGTGTCTTCCAAACACATACACAGGGTAATAGGGAATTATGGCAGAGTCCAGCATTGTTGGAATTTCCTTCGTCCCACATTAATCCGTGCGTTTCGTACGTCTATTGCATGGTGTGGTCGAGGTGATTCCGTGGACACGACGGTAAAAAGTGAAAACCTTGTTTTTCTCGTCATATTCACTGTACGATATGGCAATATGCTTGATGGTGTAAGAGTCCAACGAGCGAAAAACTTGGATGTTGCAAAACATTTCGTACCATTTTTGTTATATAAAAAATTTTAAGTTCCCTTGCACACACCGACATTCACAAATTTTTTACGAAGTCATTTGAAACTTCATCAAGGTAATCGGGCACCTGTGTTCTGACTTTGTTTCTTTAAATTTCTCAAAGGCAGCACCTTCCACAGGTACAGATTGCGACTAGATAGGTTTCACGGGTGTTGTCTTCTATGGGGTGGGAGTTTTCAACC